>JACEVL010000062.1:4345125-4450634 GCA_020284085.1 Aporrectodea caliginosa
TCGGTCGTACAGGATCGGGATCGTTCTTCTTTTGGGAACACCCCGTATGAAGGACCAGATAAAAGGTCGGTTTTTAAACTCGACCTGTTTTTAGCCTCTGCCTCGGGCAACTGTCACTGCAAAAACATCCGGGATGTCTATGTCAAAACAGAGTGATTGCACTCAGAACATGGCCTCGTTTTGCTAAATGAGCAAAGTAATACTTTCCAATACATCTACGACAACAGAGAGTTGTTTTACCGAGTACTAGCCACTTACATTCGTTTTGTTCATACATTGTAAACTTTGTATATGTTTAAGTGTTTACATTTGTTTAATTTGTTTAATCCAAACCGCTTGTGTGGGTGAGAGTTGGGTTGGTTCAATGGTCGTATAATTCTGTTTGGGGTGCTGGGGGCCGATGTGAGGATAAAATTTAACATGTTTTAATGTTACACTGAATTAAAATCGAACATTTATATAGCGCCTGCGCTGGTTCCCTGTTCTGGCTCCGGCCTTTCTTTTTGACCTGCAGTCCTCGTGTGGTAAGTCGATCACTTACTTGCTGGCTCCCTATACTGGTTCCCTGTTCTAACTTCGGCCTTTCTTTTTAGCCTAGCCTCGAATCGCAAATCGATCACTTACTGGTTCCCTGCCTGCAAAACTGTTCTAACTTCGGCCTTTCACATACTACTCCTGGTGGTGGCCTCAGAACATCCCTTGCACTAGCACGTCCTTTCTTTTTCGAAATTGTTTTCGACCATTGTCTTCCTGTTCTCGATTTATAGCCATTTGCCGCATCTCCCGAAAACGACTGCTCATCATCAGAACTGCTGGTTGGAGACGACTGTTCTTCATGCAAACTGCACCGGTCTTCACATTCTAATGCAGAATTCGTCGAATTCTCACTGTTACGATCCCGATCTTTTGCAGTAGCAGCCTCAGGTTCGACATCGGAGTAATCGTCACTGTCGTCTGTATTGTCACTCATATGACCATCATCTTCATCATCAACGATCATTTTAGTAGCCTCAGCTAGCGAAAATCTACGTCTAGAAGTCATTATCTAAGTTTGTTTACGTATATCCTTCACGAAATAATACTGTAATGCTTATACTTTATCAAAAAATAACACCAAATCATTTGCTGCACATTGCAACCGCATGTGTTTTTAGCCTTATTTCTGGGTTATGTTGTTTACATGCCGTTTCCATGGTAACCACTATGAGAAACCAATTGCATTTTTATTACTTTAGCGCATTACTGGGCGAGCAACAAAGTCATAAAATATCACAACCAAACTCAATCGGATACTGAGTGAAATACTAAAAAAACCGGCCCGGGGTCTACTAGACACCCCTCATAGGCGTACGAGGGTTAAGGCGAGTATTAATAATATATAAAATATTCTTCTTTGTTGATTCTATCGGACAAGTACGCGCAACATGATTACAAGTCATAGTATGAAGGAATGATTGCAAGTCATAACGGGACTGGCACCGCCATAATATATTTAATATTATTATGGTTAGCATTTTCCCGTTGTTTTCAACAGCCTGTAGCCGCCGATGGCTGATAGCATCAACTGTGCCTATTGGTTTGTTTGGGGCTTGCATCCTCGAATGGATTGGATCCACAGTTAAACGGCAGCTTATGACAACATATGCCGTTGCCGCCAACAAAGATTATTTCCGGCATATTACAGCTCTATTGGATCCTCTGTTTAACGGCAGCTTATGACATCATAGGCCGTTGCCGCCGACAAAGATTGGTTTTGGCATATTACAGCTCCTTTTTACAGCTCTATTAAACGGAGTTGCTGAATAAATAACGTCCGAATTAAGCATTTTAAAGGTGGTTAAGAGGATATCTGTATTTGACTCTTTCAGGCTGGCTTGGGACTGGCACTACCAGGATAGTATCAGCAGCGTGACTTTTGGAGCGGTTATTGCTATATTTACGTGAATCCATGTAGCGCATTTACTTGAAACTGAAGCTTGTTTAGACCAAGTGAACGAGAGCGCTAAACATCGGCATCCGCAAGAGGCGCCACGTTATAACGTACTAGCATTTTTTACCCGGCTTTGCCGGGTTTTCCCACGCGTAATTTTTAACGGCTGCAAATAAAGCTACTTTCTTACTTACTATATATGCTACAGGGCTTCAACTATTTTAAATGTCCACATATGTGAATGGAAAAGAAATTTTAGAGGTGAAAATAGTTTTCCCCGTGAATTTGAATTTAATTGCCTGTGCCTGCGGTGCTGCCCCGTTTAGCATTTGAATTTAATGTGTTTTTGGTAAGCGACTTCGCATTTGAATTTAATGTCCGCTTACTGCGCCACCTATCGAACGTTCTTCCGTGTAGCTGTAGCGTAATCTATCATTGCCGCTTGATGTTTTGCATATGTCTGTTGTTAACACATTAAACGAATATATGATGATGATGATGCGAGCGCATCGATTTGTATAAAACTCCATTATTTTATGGCTATCTTCAAACTTCAACGTTACGTCGTTTGCATCAAGATTTTCGCCAAAGCAACCCACCAATATCTTTGTCTCCCATGGATTTTATCTTGCCCCTCATTACTGCTAAAGCGGTTTGGCATAACTGAGTATTTAGACCTAGTTGTCGTTCGTAGTCACTGGAAATTAACAGATCAATTTTCCATGGCCTTCGCTTTTACTTTCGATTTCAAATCTTTACTTGCAAGTCTAACCAATTATTCAATTAAATTTATCGATCACGTTTTAGGATCTATTGACGACAGAAGAATTCAATTGCAATTGTTCTCAACCATCGTAAAGCCTGAATTGATTTGTAATTGGCCTATTGCGTTTAACTATAATCGTCATAATAATTATAATTGGCTAACATATGACGGCCCCACCCATGGCATCGGAGCAACGCTGCATTTGCAAAATTCGATCGCAACTAGTTTAAACTCTAAAAATCACAGTAGAGTATGTGAGCGATAATCAGCGATTAAATCATTAGACAATAGTTATTACATAAGTAGACCTACAAACGGATGAACGTTGTCTTACTCTGTGTCCTCTCCTAAAGAAGTTTTTCTTGTCGCGAAGAATCGTCATGCAAATGAGAGCGTGACCCAATTTTACGGTTGAGTGGATCGGTGGCTATTTATCCTTTGACTGTTATCCTGCGCTCTGCATACAGATAGACTTCAGCAGAAGCCTCTTCACAGCTTAGCTCAATTTAATAGAGAGAATAAAGAGAATGACAGATAATTATACTCTTCTGAAGATTGGTGACTCTGATGAGTTGCAAATTTTACACGTTATGACCTGTCGTAATCGTAATCGTAAACTCCATCGTCCTAATGCGATATTCTAAAGCTAAGCTCAGGGCCTCAGCTTATTCACGAGCGCTTATTCGTCGTGATGTCGTATGCAATGACTTAAAATAGTGAATGACTTGTCCAGTGTTGCATAACTCAATGCGTAATTATTAACATTGGTTTCCTGTCCATCTTGAAGAGCCTGATAGTAGGTTTAGTCGTATTTGCCTGTTATTTTTAACACTTTAACGACAAGTGTGTAACAAAAGGACATCAATGGACTAAGGCTTGTATATCATCTACAAAGAGACGACTATTGTCTTCCTGTTCAGCCAAAGATTAGTGTGAAATTGTCTCAAGACAGAAGAAATGAGGAGGGCGACAACAACGGCCGTGGTATCCATAAGATGTCGTTGAACAATGTAAACATTGCTCATGTTTCAAGGGAAGTCCGGCAATTGGCAATACGATTCCTTAAACTATTATAAACGTCCTCAAAATCTCTCACTGATATTTGTAAATTCGAAACAACAGTTTAAACTCAATCACTGACATTCCCAGAAACTACCCCTGCCGATGGAAGTATTTTATCACTAAATGCAAGGTCGGCTTTGACGGCCACGAGATGTCGCTAAACAATGGATAATGCAGCTGTCTTCTTAAACACCTTTAACAAGTTTTCTTCCGAATATATAAATAGAGCAAGTTCGTTCAGTCGCAAGAATGCGACTACCCCCTGTTGTATGGTAAGGTCGACATTAACATGTCCTTGGCGACCACAAAAACGAAGATGAACAACTGACAATTGCCTCCCATCGGGTGATGCAAATGCGAAGACTGGATAAAGAGGAGGGTGATGGTAATCACTTTCGTTTGTTACGACACAGCGTTGTTGAATAGAAACTAACTCCATCTAAGGAAACATTTAGACCTAAATTAATGCAAGTTGGGCGTAATCGGCTTTTGACGAAAAATATGTCCGTCGTTAAACAGTGAAACAACCAACCAATCGACAGTAATTTTAATTTTAATTTGTGGTAATGATCCTTGTTATCACTTACTTTGTTGACCCCTCGTCGACTCCATCGATTAGCAAATAAACGATGGATTTGGACGACTTTTGCCGACTTGGACTGTAGTCTATTGGCCAAAATTGCTGACGACTGTTGCATTCTTTTATTCCAGTAACTAAATTACTGATGAATTTCAATTACACACTCTTCCTCAAACTGCCAAACTATAATTGAATTGGTAAGTAGAATTTCAGGTATTACAATGATAATCGTGTGTGATTGCATTGTAAGGATTAAGCCAATAATATAAATTATGATTTAGTATTTTCTTCTGGCTTTCCAGTTATCATATTACAGTAATCGCAGTCCGTGTTGTCGCGAAACCGCTGACTGCTAGATAATGAGCAACACTTGTTTAGGAAACAATGCAATCATGATTAGTAAGCTATTATTAGTACACATATTTTCTGGGTTTCATGACCTGATATTGTGTGGTTCAATGGTTAGATATATTATTCCCTTAAATACCATCTCGTATTCTTACATACACGTATGTTTAGCTTTGTGGAGGAACTTTACTAATTCGGCTATGATCATTTAACTAAAAACACAAAATTTTAGTGCGAAGTCTTAAGTCAGAATGTAGAATGGAAATAACGAGCTAAAGAACGTTCAGAATTAATGTTGATGACTGCGTGACCCTACAGTCTAATCTAATTGTTGTTCTGCTTTTGGCGCACATCTGTATAAATATTATTAAAATGTTTAAGATTTTCTACCTCATTATTTTTGCTAATCAAGTTATCAAATGAAAAATCTGTATGAAAAATCTGCTTTCTTTGTAATAGCCAAAACACCATAAGTCAGATTAGGCTAACTTGGAGATGATGAATGATTGAGATACGAACGAATATGAGTCGCTTGGAGAAGGATAGAAAACCAAGCTAAAGAAAATCTATAATGTACGTTAATCTGCATTCTACAATGTCAGTCACATTTAGAGTTCACACAGAAATAATATTAGTAATATCTGCATGTGATTTTGCATAAACGAATGAGAAATGGTCATAATACCAAGAATATGTTTGAAAAGCAACTGAATCCGGATCTGTGGAAATCTATGCGCCAGCAATTGAGCAAACAAGTCTGAGCCCACGGGGAGATAGGCTAAAGCAATTTGGACTCATTTGATCTCTATTTGCTAACTAGCCGGCCGTGTAAATATTACTTGACATACATAATTTTATTATGATAATCGTGTTGTACTGCAGGCCTAAAACACAAAGTAAGTATATTCTTTATTAAACCAATTGCATATTCGCACTCTGGTGTACATACGTCTTAATAACAAACAACTGTCAATACGAGTACAAAATTCTTACAGTAAACGTCTTTCGCTGTAAATCCTCTGCAAGAGGTACACACTGGTCGTGTGATCGGGTGTCACGATAATTTGTCTACAGATTTTTCGTCTACCGACATTTCGTCTACACAGTTATATTGTCACTTTAAAATGGAAGCTGGATTTATGAAAAAACTGTTTCCCTAAATGGAATTGGAATTTATGAAAACATTCCTGCGTTGAAATAGAAGCTGGATTTATCTAAATAATGTTTACCCTAAATACTTGTAGAAGCTGGAAACCAAGCTGGATGCATGGATGAAACTAAGTTTCCATTCAATAGAAGCTGGATTGATAAAAATAATCTTTTCAGTAATTAGAAGCTGGATTCCTGAGAATATGTAGCAGGTTTTAGCGAAACTATAAGAAAGCGGCCTCTGTTGATTAGCCGTAATGGATACAGATACACTTGTGGACGAAGTGTCAGCAGACGAAAAGTCTGTAGACGAGTTGCCGCAGAATCGTGTGATCGCGGTCGCAGGGTACCGGTATATTGTTGGCTTTTTTGGTGGAAGTAAACAATGCAGTAAGTGGCTCTGGTTAATCAGGACCGCGGTGAAAAGACGGGTGTCAATTTCAAGACAAAGTCGCTCAAATGTTGGGTAGTCGTAAGGAAGATACCGGAGGCGGATTAGCTTGCTTATTATTGACTGGAGTCGGCATCTATCCTGTTGTCTCGCAAAGCACCACCATGCTGGGGCAGCATAGTGTAAACGAGCCACTGTTGTTGCACTAATAATAACAATAATAATAATAATAATAATAATATTAATAATAATAAAATAATAATAATAATAATAATAATAATAATAATAATAATAATAATAATAATAATAATAATAATAATAATAATATCTTTTCTTTAATAAGCGCCTGACAAACGCACTGCGCTGTACATTTACATGTTATGCAATTTATGTCTTAACTACTAACAGCACAGACAGCCTGCAATAGGCTACAACGGCGCTAATAGCAGCCTACAAAGCATATCCGCCCAGCGGGGGTTCGAACTCGGTACCTCTAGGTCTCTGTGCCAGATGTTATCCAGTGCGCCACGGGCCACCCATCATCATAAAGCTGCGGACCAGTGAGGCCATGCTCAAGGAGAATGCGTAGGTCATACATTTAACTCTCGGGCTACCAAGCTTTTTTGTGACATCGGCTACCAAGGGGGATGGTTACCACCACCTCCTGGATTTCGTGTTTGATTTCACATATCATAACTTGTAACATAGCAATAGATTCAGCATTCATTTCTGCACAGAATGGTATATTAGTTGTACATTATGTGAATGCACCTCGAAATTACATCACTTTTACAACGGAACCCATTAATTAGCGATATTTTTATTATTGCGTACATTTTGTACTTTTTGGATAAACAAATATCAGATTATGTGTGTTTTGAAACTGATCTATGTATAAAAGATACACACAATCATCCCTACACATGTTTATATAGTATAAATGTACATCCATACATATATATATCCATACATATATATATTGGATAAACGAATTGAATTGAATTGAATTGAATTGAATTGAAATGAATTGAATTGAATATAATTAAAATCGGTTTACATTGTAATGCTTCCATTGTATTCAGCCATATTACGGTATTCATTTATTTTGACAAAGTTCATAGGTATGAGTATGAAGCCCTACATTCCCTCTAAAGAATGGTATAATTGTTTCTCTTCTAGGAAGCATACTCAATAAGCTATAGTCGAAAACCTAAGGGGGTGGTATCAACCCCCTCTGGTGCATCGGGTATATCAGGTATAACTTTTGAATGGCGTGGGCTACCACCATGATGTTTATCTCAAAATGTGCGCCAATGAAACTGCTACAGCTGCCTAAAATGCAAAAATTATATTCCATATGAAAAAAAAATTATGCATAAAAACGTAGGGGGGTGGCAACCACCCTCCCCCCCTCTTGGTAGCCCGAGGGTTAAAGTCAATTGGGAGCTGAAAATAGTCGCGTTTACCTACATATTTCTATGTCCTGTATAATTCTGTAAGAATGTTTTGTAAACTTATTCCTGAGAATGTTATTCTTCAGAATGTTATGCAATTTAAATCTTAACTACTAACAGAACAGACAGCCTGCAATAAAACGGCGCTAATAGCAGCCTACAAAGCATATCCGCCCAACTGGGGCTCGAATCGTTACTATGATTCATTTCGGAGCGTGTAGTGTGACAGACAAACAAACATACATACAAACAAAGAAGCATGCAAACAAACACACAAACAAACAAACATACAAACAAACAAACATACAAACAAACAAACATACAAACAAACAAACATACAAACAAACAAACATACAAACAAACAAACATGCAAACAAGCAAACGGAAGGAAAAACTTTGAGAATAATAGTATAAGATTTTAATTGTGAAAAAATTTCGGCGTCTATTTTTAGCACCGAAATGTCGTAAAAACGAACAAACGCCTAATAACGACTTTAATTTTACTACTAAAAAAGTCGTTATTACGACTTTTCGTTTTCGAAATACAAAGCCAAAAAGGAAACGGGAAACGCCGACAGGAAACCACGCGGAAGTAAGAATGAATCATAGTCAGAAAGCACTTAGCCTAAATGTTCACTACAATTGCGTTGATACTTGTAAATGTACATTGTTTTGAAATCGCAGATTAAATCGAAGGTAAAATTTAGAGGACGGATTTCTGTGAACAGTTCCTTCTAGAGAAATGCACATAGCTGAGTCGTCAAGACAGACATGAAAGATTCTTATCAATTATTTATACTCGGTATAATTTTCGAATGCGAGGGACGCCAGTTCTCCAACGTTTTCGACTGAGGTACAGTACCAAACCTTTAATAGACATAGAGAATAAACAATGCCCGATTTTTAACTTAATATCATCTTGGAAAAACATAAATAATTGTTCAAATTATAATTACAATCCCAATGCTACAGCATAAATGAGCATCTGTCCTGGGATCAGATGTCGATGACGGCGGGGCACGTGATTGATTGAATAGGAGTTATAGGATCCAAAAGGCAGCTGTCTCTTTTTCGTTGAAACCAGTTGATGCTATCCAGGCAATGTTTGTTTGCCTTTACCTACGAGAAACGAATTTATTGGTTGCCTACATCTCGCCAGAACACAAATCAATGAGCTCACAATCATCAATTAGTTACAATACATCCAATTCGTTCAACCCGCGGTCGTTTCATTTTTAGGACTCGCAATCTTGTACCTCTCCTATTCTCATCTCGTCCTTATAATAATTTGACACTTGATCTATAGTGAAGCTACACTGCAACTGTGGAATCAATTATCAACTGCCTCCTAAATTACGTCAGCTGTCCAATATTTCAGCCAGTTGAGTCTCTATAGTAAAAATTATAAAGTAACAGGTCAGCAGGGACACTTACTTGAATTATAATGCCTATTTCTCTGTATTTAAAAGCATAAATTGGGGAACTGATGAAGTCAAAGCCTTATTTTGCCCTCAGTGGCTATTTCCCTGTATTTAAAAATTAGTAATCTATAATCTAAACGTGCTAGCTTAAAACTACGGCTATATGTAAGTAAGTAAGTACGTTTGTATATATAGGCCTATATATATAAGTACCTCACTGTGTCGTTGCAGGGATGGATAGTTAACTGTTGTAATTAAGCACGTTTAAAGAAAGTTTGAAAATGTTTCTGAACGGAGTAAAATGTAAAATTGTAGAAAATGTAAAAGTGTTGCCACCGCTTGCATCTTATTTCAACACCGACATCCAATGTTAAGTTTGATTTCACACATTTGTTGGCCATTTATTGGCCTGAGAAGAAGATTCGTCGACATAGAAGTCTCTGAATTTTTACATCAATGACTTCCAATGCACGAACTTAATCTACTTCTATGTCGCCGTTGGTTGCTTTATTCAACGGGATGCCAGCATGCATAATTATTACGTTGACAAACGTTTTTAGATTTTACTAGTGACAGACGTTGAACAGTAGAGATTGCTTCGCATAATATTTATGTTTAATTAAATTTAAATTACCTGGGTTCGTAATTGTATATTTGAGTAAAGGTTACCTAGCAGGACCGATGACTTTGATTTGTGGGATAGCTGAAAGTAGACCTAGGTTGTCTTCTGAACATGATCGTCCGAAATGTGACTGATGAAGGTGGTTTTTACAACTCCATTTGGGTGAAAACTAGCATTCAACGCACTTCGTCTTCTGATAATGCTTACGACGATTATGATGATGATTACTTTTATGATGATGATAACGGTGACGATAATGATGATTATTGCAGAGGAGATAATTATGTCTTTTCAATTTTAGATGATGGACCATGTGGTTAAATCGATTGAAGAAAAGGCTTCTGTGTTCATCGTTAGCACATGCCAATTACTTCGAAATTCGTTCTCTTCTGTTTCTGATTGCATGCATGACTTAGTCATGTCACGTTCTCCTGCACCAAAACAGTATTCGATTTTTTGTGGCAGCATTAAGGAGTTCTATATTCAACCACTGAATACATGCATCGGCGACAGTGATGCGTTATTATGCAACAATGACCAGCTAGCCTTCACTGGCGACTTTCCAGTGTTGCCAAGTGATATGAGTGGCCTATCCGATAGAATTATGTTTTTCAAGATTGAACCATACCATAAATATCCAGGTTTTGTTCGATTACGAAATTTGGGTGAAATGAACTATAACTGGAAATGCAAAAAGTACGAACTTAACCATACAGTTCATACAGGTGAATACCTGTGTCTAGATTTGGTTTCTGATTTAACCAATTTGTTTGTAAATGCCAATCAAGCAGGGAATCACGTCGCACTGCCACGCATTATATGTGGTCCAGCAATTAAATCTCAAATAAATTCAAGCATAAATTGGGGAACTGATGAAGTCAAAGCCTTATTTTGCCCTCAGTGGCTTACAGAAGCCAAAACTTGGCCTATTCGACTAAGAAAATACGGATGGCCGACAATGAATACAATCTCCGAAGTTGAACAAAATGGATGCCATGTGGTTTATGCTCAGCATCGTTCTTGCAGAGATGATAAGCAACAGTGGAGATTGTCGTTTTCTGTCGCAGAAGTAATTTTACTTCAGAGTTGGACTCAAATCCAACAGATTGTCTATCATTTGCTGAGGTTCTTTGCAAAGAAGGAATTAATACAAAAGGATTGTCCAAAGGAGGATGAGATTCTCTGTCCGTATCACTTAAAGACGTTGATGTTATGGACCTGTGAAAAGATGCCACTGGAATGGTGGAATTCCGTTTCTGTTATTGCAATTTGCTGTGAGTTGCTAAAAACTCTGTCAGAATGGCTTAGGAAAAGATACTGTCCAAATTATTTTATTCCTGAAGCAAATCTATTTCCTGAGCCGTTGAACTCCGCTATGCTTCACCAGACCAAAAGAAGACTAAATGATTTCTGCAACTCTGGCAATCTGTCTATTTGGTTCGTGGAAAATTACATACTGCCAATCACTAAGGCACCATTTCTACTTTTGAAAACAAGAAAAGCAACGCCAGACTTCATGGATTGTTTGCTGCCTCTTCTTGAATTTCGGAAAGCATTTGAATTAAAATCTTTAGATTTACTGATTTCTTTCAGTATCTCAAATTCTAATATGATTGCTCGTGTTGCAATTAAAAACAGTTATTATTCAGGATTGCGCAGGTGCCTAAAAGTAGAAGAACAACCAAGATTTAATCCAAAACAAACGAGTACAATGCCATTTCTTCCATCAATAGAGAAGATCTTGTGTTTCAGGAACTATGTCATAGTCCTGTATAGTTTGCATGCTGCACGTGGTTTATGTTACGGAGAGATATCTTGGGAAAGCAGTCTCTTTGTTGAACTTGTCGAAGCTATGTTGATTCACCCTAAAATAAAGTCACAGCATCATAACTTTCCGAAAACGTACACAGAACAAAGTAGTCGGTTTCAATACCTGCGTGCTCAGTGTCTCATGGAACATTTAACTGGATCAAATAGCACTTCAGAATTTCAACTAGACTAGTGTCTCTCATGTCAAAAAAGTTTCTCATTAAAGCTTTAGAATATGATGATTCTAAATCGAATGGCATTGCTACTGCAGCCTTGTCCTATCTCACTGCACTCCATTTTGCCACATCAGAATACGAAACGGCAATACGCTTCTGTTCGGCAGTTCTCGTAGATCAGACTCCTCAAAATGAAAAGGAAACTCTGAATGCAGGTTGTTTGTTGTTTATTGACGATGTCGCAAGAATCGTTGGATTGTGTGTGCTTCGCAAGAAAAACAGTGACAGCAATATTCATTACATTGGAAGTCGGCTTTATCTTGATCTGCGTCTTTCACCAGAGGTGTTTGCTCATTATGTATCTGCATTATCAGCCGAAAGAAAATCCAAGCGTTTAGATTGTTGTCATGATTTACCAGATTCAGCATTTCCAATGGACGAATATCTGAAGGCTTCAAGAAAGAAGAAATCTATTGTTCCGATGAAGTCAGTTACTCGTTTTAATGCTACCAGACAGATCGTTTATCGCAGAACAGATTCTGTGACAGAAACCGAGACTTCAAGTGTGAATCCCATGATAATTAAAGAAACAGTAATTGATTATTTGATGGAATATGTTTTAGAAAATATGAAATCGTTCTACAATGTGATTCGCAGTGACTTTGGTATTCAGTGCAACACAGTAGATTGTTATCATGCTTTGTACCTTTACAAGTGCCACCAATACGATACAGTTTTTCGTTTATGTGAGCGAATTCTTCGTAAGTCTGAAATGAGGATCGATTTTAAAACGTTTGCATTTACGAATGTTTTGTTGTTGCCACCTTTTGTCTCTTTTTTCGATAGAGACGTACAGTCGTTGCTTGGATTGCACAAACTCTGTTATTATTTATCACCGCTGAATGATGAGATGCGGAAATTCGAGAAAACTGTCAATTCAGCCTATGAACACGTGTTTTTCAACGATATGTACTTTAACATGGTTGATATGAACCGTCCAACCATTAGATGCTACTTTATTCTTAGAAGACATTTTCTTGCAAAATATTTAAAAGTCAGATGTTATATCGACTGCAATCTTACGTATTCAGAAGCAATGACTGAATTTGCTGCTCAGAAAACAACTAATCGTCCGTTTGAGAACATCATTCGCAGATTTCTTCTACGAAAGCTTCATATTATTAAAAAGTAATTAAAGAGTTTATTCACATCAATGACCAAATTCTGTTTTCGTGTTTAATGTATGTTTCGTAATATGTTGTGCTGAATACTTAGACTTACTTCAACGGTTTTGTAACGTGACCAGGCCTAGACTATCACCGTCGTATAGTGTGGCGACTGCAGTGTGGAAAAGCAAAATCTTACTTGTCACTTGCGGGGATAGGTGAATCAGCTGGAAGGATGTTAAACTTCTTGCCATTATCCGGTTTCAGCATGGTGAATCGGAGACCGTTCTTGTATTCTTGCACTTGGCCAAAAGAGAGAAAGGCATTTGAGAGGAAGGACACAGAGTTACAGCGTCATCAACTCTTTCAGATGGGTTCGACACGTGACAATAACTTCAAGCGGCTTTATCTCGATCTGCGCCTTTCATCGGACGTGTTTGCTCATTATTTATCTGTATTATCAGCCGACAGAAAATCCACGCGTTTAGATTTTTGTCATGATTTACCAGATTCAGCATTTCCTATGGACGATTATCTGAAGGCTTTAAGAAAGAAGGAATGTATTGCTGCGATGAAGTCAGTTACTCATTTCAACGCTACCAGACAAATCGTTTATCGCCGAACAGATTCCTTGACAGAACCCGTGACTTCAAGTGTGAACCCCATGAGAATTAAAGAAATAGCTATTGGTTCTTTGATGGAATATGCTTTAGAAAATATGAAATCATTCTACAGTGTGATTCGAAATGACTTTGGTATTGAGTGCAACACAGTAGATTGCTATCGTGCTTTGTACCTTTACGAATGTCGCCAATACGATAGAGTTTTGCGCTTATGTGAGCGAATTCTTCGTAAGTCTGAAATGAAGAACGATTTTAAGGTGTTTGCATTTACGCACGTTTTGTTGTTGCCACCTTTTGTCTATTTTTTCGATATAGACGTACAGTCGTTGCTTGGATTGCAGACACTCTGTTATTATTTATCACCGCTGAATGATGAGATGCTGAAATTTGAGAAAACTGTCAATTCAGCGTATGAACACATGTTTTTCAACGATATGTACTTTAACTGGTGTGATATGAACCGTCCAACCATTAGATGCTACTTTATTCTTGGAAGACATTTTCTTGCAAAATATTTAAAAGTCAGATGTTGTATCGACTGCAATCTTCCGCACTCAGAACCAATGACTGAATTTGCTGCTCATAAAATTAATCGTCCTTTTGAGAACATCATTCGCAGATTTCTTCTACGAAAGCTTCGTATTGTGACGTACTCGGGATCTAGCCGGTGGACTCTTCTGCTGAATGGGCGTGTGTGACTCTTACCAGGATGCCTACACCCCCAGTTCAGTGATGATTCGGTGGGTCCACTCCCGTGGTCTGTCAGGAGATTTATTTGCAATGACAGTTCGACAAGCAACGTTCGACCAGTTCAACCGTTTATTTAACCCTTATAGGGTCACGATATTTCTCAACCGATTTTGGTCACCGGGGGGTAAAAAAATACCCCAACTGTGATTCGCATGATTCCTATAATAAACTCCGATTTTCAAGTATAAAACTAAAAAAAGTTATTTATAGAAGGTAGTGACATTATTGTTTTTATCTATGGAGCACAAGCTATTGCTGACGTGCCTCCGATCCATCAATTTCACACCAACCGTTTGTGTACATTGTAATATCATTGAGTTTACAATGTCATAATTTAGCAGAACTTCATTTATTCATCCTAGTTTGATGAAACCAAAACGATTTCTATATATAATGTTCAGATACTGATAAGGAGACATTGTAACAGCAAGACACTGATGTGTAAAGCATGCATAATGTTATGTTTATAAATTCCTGAGTAAAATAGCTACAACGTGGTGCATTTTCGTACTTTATAGCTGATTTGGGTGCATGAATAACTAATGAAACTGGATGCATTCTGTTGATGTAATATGTTTAGGAAAAGTCATAGAAGCGATTTCTTCAACTATTTTCAGGGATTAAAATTTCCGTGAACAACCGAGATGGGGGTATTTTTTTTACCCCCCGGTGACCCTATAGCGGTTAAACAGTTCAGCAGATCTCTATTTAAAAACAACCACTACAACAACCACTTTATCACTACCTCAAAGAAGACCCTCTCAAAATGTCCGCAGCAACTGTGGAAACCAAAGTTCGACCGTACGTTACAGCAGAAAATAGCGTACGCGTACGGTACGTAATTTACTAAAAATAATAGCGTACGCGTACGGTACGTTCGTATTCCGTACGTATGAGCAGCCTTTAATATTAGTTGCTTCTCGTGACGTCACATTTTGTCTCCTCATTTTCTCGTCGTTTTTTTCTCGTCGTTATTACGTCACTTTACAGTTCTTATTTGTAGTTCCGTTTCAGCGAAGAGGTAAATTATTATTTTGTTTTTATTTTGTATAATTTTCCATTCTTTAATTTGTAATTTTGTTATTCCTTGTTAATTCTATAATAAAAAAATATAAAAATTAGCGTACGCTATTTATTAATTTAGCCAAAAAATAGCGTACGCGTACGGTACGCATTTCAGCAGAAAAATAGCGTACGTTCCGTACGTACGGTCGAACTTTGGTGGAAACCGAACCCCTTTTATAGGAAGTTCTGGTTAAGAAAACGGGCCGGTTAAGAAATGAAATACACATGGTTAAATATCAAAAGTTAACCCCCCATTACTACCATAACAACCAGAGGTTAATATCCGGAAAACCCTTGCCAATAAAACCCATGATATTACCGCCTGGTTAACTCCTAAACTTAACCGCCAAAAAGACCACGTACTTCTCTGTTAAAATAGCCCAAAAGTTAACCGCCCAAGTTAACCGAAAATGTACTTAACAACCTCATCCCCTATGTACCTAATGACCTTATTACACAATACTTACTGCACTCACTAACCTTAAAATAAAAGGAAATGACAATTTATCCACAGTATAATTAAAAAGTAATTAAAGAGTTTATTCACATCAATGACCAAATTCTGTTTTCGTGTTTTATGTATGTTTCGTGATATGTGATGCTGAATACTTAGACTTACTTCAACGGTTTTGTAACGTGACCAGGCCTAGACTATCACCGTCGTAGTGTGGCGACTTCAGTTTGGGAAAGTAAAATCTTACTTGTCAATGTGGGGATATATAGAATCAAATGGTAGGATGTTAAACATTTTGCCATTATCCGGTTTCATCATGGTGAACCGGAGGAAGCTTCCGTATTCTTTTACTGCGCCACAGGAGAGAAAGACATTTTGAGAGGAAGGGCACAGAGTTACAGCGTCATTAACTCATTCATCTGGGTTCGACACGTGACAATAACTTCTCCAACCACTCAATCATCGCTTGCATGAGAATGAATTGTTGTACGACTTCAATGTGTTCTTTGAAGGCGCAATAATATTCTTTTTATTACATTACGCTATAACACATTACAATAACGAACCTTAACGTAGAAGTGGAGTGCCTTGCAAAGACGTGGCCTTAAGAAAAGCCTAATGCCTATCCCGTACACCGCCCAGGTCACTAATGATAATTCAGTCAACCGCGAAGTCGAGCGTTGGTACAGATGGACAGATAAACATACAGACATGCAGACAGACAGACAGATGGCAGACGGATGGACAGACAGACAGATAGATACAAAGAGAAGGAGACTTACAGATGTGCAGATAAGCACACGCACAGACCCAGAGTCAGACAGACATCTAACAAACACATTGAAACTGCAGACAGAGCTACAGAGACAGAGACATACAGACAGACAGAAAGAATGACAGATAGACGGATAGACAGATATTTAGAAAGACAGTAGGTTAGACAGACGTACATACCAACAGACAGGCAAACCTATAAACGAACAGACGGAGATAGACAAATTAAAAGATATAAGAACAGACAGACAGACAGACAGACAGACATATAGAGACATGAAGTTACAGCTTCCTTTAAACTTTATACCTCTAACAAAAACCTTCTCAATTTCCTTCCCCACCGTTTTGTTCGATGGGAGATAAATCCACTTTCTTTTTCTATTTTATTGGTAGAGTGCATGATAGTCTAGTGGCAAGAGCGCTGGACTGTCAACCGAGAGGTCGTGGGTCAAATCCCCATCTGGGAAGAAATTACTGTCGAGATTTAGGCTACAATTGCGCCCCCTAGTGATATCAACAGTAATGAGTACACTGACAATACACTGTGAGTACGAGGATTAGGCGGGGGAGATGACTGACCACTCGCCTTAATAATTATGCCTAGGCTAAGAATATAAATTCACTAACATTTCACTGTCCTTCAAACTGCTCTTCTTCTTTCGGATAAACACATCACACAACTATAGACACTTTCTCGGTAGTTTCGGTTAACGACGCTGTGTCATAACACCTATAATAAATATCGTTTTCAATAACGTCGCCCTCCTTATTCCAGCCTCCGAACTGGCACTACCTATGGTTGGCAGTTCTCCCTTGCTTAAGTAAGTAAGTAGGCCTATACACGGTGAACGGAAAAAAACCGAACCTCTCCTATTGCTGCAATAATTTATGTAATAATTTTTACATTTTAATGAAACATGGAGAAACTTCAGTTTATAGGACATGAATCAGAGAACTATCATTTGTTAGTTATAATGTGTGTTCAAAATTCCCTCCTTTGGCTTCCACACACGCACAAAGACGAGCTCGCCACTGACTAATTGCTGAATCGATTACAGCTTGATCAAATTCGTCCCATGCCTGTATTATGCGTTGACGCAGTTCTCCGACATCGCGAACCTTTGTCTTGTAAACCTTTTCTTGCATCACAGACCAGATTTTATAGTCCACCGGATTAAGGTCTGGGCTAAATATTTCGAGGCCAAAGTGCAGGGGGTATGAAATCTGGAGTCTCGTTTGTGAGAAGTTCAACGGTCTCGCGAGCTCGGTGAGCAGGAGCACCATCCTGTTGAAACGTGTAATATTCGGACAACTCTCGGATATCTGGAAGCAATTTCTGCATCAACAAAACATCACGGTAATACGCACCGTTAATTTTAACCCCAGGTTCCACGAAGTGTATCGCTGTTTTGCCAAGCGACGACACACCAACCGAAACCAACGCCATTTTGTAACGGATTCTTATTACAAATGACGTCACGGTGACTTTTAACTGGTATAGCGCATAATTATAAAATATAGCTAAGTCTATTGTGGGGAATAAAAATTAATAGTTTACATTTTTGGTGTTAATTTCTCTTTTTTGTAGAGGTTCTGTTTTTCCCGTTCACCGTGTAGACTAAGAGGCCTATTGTTACGTCACTTTGATTATGATACAACAAAGCGATTGTCATAAAAGTTCAGAGAATAATATGCAGTCTATTGTGACGTCACTTTGATTATGATACAAATCTCAGATTCACATTTCTTTGTGACTGTGCGCGAGTTAGCAAATGTTCGTAATAATAATAAAAATCGATTTTTCTAAAGTTAACTTCGAGAATGTAGATTAGGCTCATTGTTACGTCAATTCAGTTATGAAACAGGTCTGTTATTAAAAATTGAACATTTTTGAATAAAGACCATTGTTACGTCACTTCCATATGAAACATGTTTATTATTAGCAGATTTCAAGTTTCATTTGTCTCGGTACACGACAGGCAAGAGAAACGATAGACAGGGAGCTAATAGCGGCCACAGTCCCTGGTTGGGTAAATCTCTGCTATAATCTAGCCACTTCTGTGTGCACAACTGTCTGTCTTGCGGTCACTGTCATTCTCTGTTTTTCTATCCCCAAAGCACCGTCTTCTTAAAGTTAATTAGAGCTCTTTATTCCTAGTAGGGCATGGGGAGTTGCCGATTGGTTAGAGTGCTTGGTCTGTAACGCAGAGGGTACAAAGTTTTAGCCTCAGCTGAGGCAATCATTGTGTAGGGACCTATGATTCAAAGTATCACCAGGTAACATTTTGATTACATTTGGAGCGCATGAACAAATGAGTTCTTTTACCACCTTGAGAAAGTCCTTCACACACAATTGCGCTGCACCATCGATGTTCTGTCGTATGGTCGCAGGTGAACTTGGAAGGAGGGCAATATCAAATACAGTTGTATTGTATTGTGTTGTATTGTTTATATCCTGTTCTTTGGCCTCTAGCTGGCAGTGAGTGAATCCAAATGTTATGGACACGGGACCAGTACAATGCAGGACTTGCTGCTTATTTTATATGTATGTAGCATTGACAGAGGAACCTGTGCACAAATAACTTTACAGGGTTTTTATATGGAGGGTGCTCTGCAGGCTCAAATCCACTACTGTGAGATCACAAATCAAATGCTTCTGCATCTATCTTTGTCTCTTCATTTGTCCATGTATCCATTAACACTGTAACAACGAGCTGCATTCGCTTCCTATAGTCACTTTTAGTACAATCTTGTCATTATAGTGTTAACCAAGTATGTGTTAAATAGAACTTTAGAATGTGTATGTCTTGTTCTTAGAGTTTTTATTAATAAATCCCCTCTGATTGCTGAAGAATTGCTGCAGGTAATGCTAACCAAACTTCTGCATCTATCAGACTTCGGACTGGCACCAAAAGATGGGAGGCTGTTTTTCCGTTGTGTAGCGCCAAGGGCCGTTAACGTCGACCTCACTCTACTAGTTGTCATGGCCCAGAAGCTGGAAATTAAAACAAATTCGCGTTATTTATAGCGTCCGCAAGACACGTTTCAAAGGTGTTCAAGACGATACTTTATCATTAATTGTTTAGCGACTTCTTTCAAACGACGAGGGCCGTTTACGTCAACATTACCATAATTATCTGTGTGAAACGTTTTAATTAACTGGCGATTATTTAGTTGCTGTTTAGCGACACTGTTTCAAACATAGATGATTATCGTCGCACTCCTGTTTTCTGAAGGCTTGGGACTGGCACTACCAGAATACACTACCAGAGGCGGACTTTTAATGGTGTTAAAGGTGTCTTGGAAGAGCAATTATTAAATTATTCCGTCTACAGCGGAATAATTGAGCCTTTCCTGGTAATTAGATTGTTAACTGTTGGGTTCCCTGGACCAATTGGATTTCGATCACGATTTATTGCTATGTTCATTACAAAGTCCATCATTTGCTGTTTGCGTCGGAGGTGTAAGGGCATCTCGCCGCAGTCGACTTGCAGAGCAGCCAGGCTAGTGCCTCGAAGCGCACCCGTCGCTGTTGTTAGGGCTTTGCACTGGATGGAGTTGAGCGTGTTTTTCCGGTGTGTCGAGGCGCTTTCGTATGCGATGCATCCGTAATCGATCACGGAGCGGATGAGGGCTCTGTATATCAGTAGGAGGGTGTCTTTCGATGCCCCCATTTTGTTCCTGCAATTGCGCGCATCAAGTTGAGACGCTTCTTGCATCGGTCGGTCACGTACTTTATGTGTTCCGACCATGTGAGGAATTGGTCGAAGATGATACCGAGGAACTTTACTTTCTTCTCGTAGGCAATTGTGGTGGATCCTAGTTTCAGGGTTCGATGTTCGGCGGTTGTGCCGAATCGGCGGAACTCGACTGCCACGGTTTTAGTCGTCGATACCTTGAAGCCCCACTCATCGAAGAATGTCTTCAATTGGTTGAGGTAGGACTGCAAATTGCGTTGGTTCGTCTCTGCGTTCCGTCCTGCTCGCCAGATGGCGCTGGAGACCCACGATCACTTCAACAAGTACCAGTCTGGCTTCCGTCGACTGAGAAGCTGTCAGGATCACATCGTCCGCCTACAAGACGACATTCAAAGAGCCCTACAGTCCAAGCAAACCTAATCCGGAATCTTCGTGGACTTTGAAAAAGCATTTGACCTAATGTGGACCGACGGACTCCTTCACAAACTTCGTCAGTATAACATCCTTGGGCCAATGTACAACTGGATCAGAGATTTCCTGAGTGGCCGTAACATTCGCGTCCGTGTTGGGACGGCTATGTCCGACCTCTTTGCGATGGAAAACGGATCACCACAGGGCAGCGTCATCAGCCCTGTGTTGTTCATCATAATGATGAACGACATCCCAGCACCGACGAACGGCGTGAAACTATCTCTCTACGCGGACTATCGATGATGGATGGATCCACAGTTTAACGGCAGCTTATGACAACAGAGGCCGTTGCCGCCGACAAAGATTTTTTGGCATATTACAGCTCTTATCGATAATTTAATTTAATTTCTCCAAGGTTTAACGTCGTCATATGACATCAAAGGTCGTTGACGACAATTTAAAACATATACAGTGCAGTGAAATGAATTCATAGCGTCCAAAAGACACCATTTAAGACTGTCCAAACAAAACCTTAAAATGTCATTAGTGTTCATTGTTTAACGACATAAAAAAAATACAAAAATAAAAATACAATTCATAAATATACAGTTTGATACATGCAATTTGGTATCTGATGCATACATACAGACATATGCATACATACATACATATAAAAATACGCAAATACATACCTACATACATACATAGATACATACATACCTCGAACATGTGACCGATATTTAATTAAAACTACATATAACCTCCCTTATTCACGCACTCCAGGCGTGTTATTCTCTCATTGCAAACTGGATCCATTTCTATTATTTGCTACAAATTCCACTAAGTCTAACAACGAGGGGAAAGCGAACCTTAGAGACAGACAATCGGAAGAGCCTGTACCGTTAAAATACGATGAAAACAGGAGTCGAAATACTCGGTTGTTTTTCATGCAACTCCATCACCAACAATCTGTTTTCACAAGCAAGTGCCATTCCCTCGAGCAACTGCTAAATAGTTAAGCCTTGCAACTGCTATTAAAGGCGTATAACGAATACGAATAATTAGAGTCAGAGATCAAATGTTTCACAATTATAATGGAGGCTGCTTCGTAACGAGCCAATTCCTGTTATGTAGCCTCGCGAACTCATGCAATATCTCGTGTTGTAAGTAACTTCTATAGCGCCTGTGTATAAATCACAAGGATCAACCGATAGCGCACCAAAACCAAATCGCAATAGGGGTTAACATCCAGGAGATCTGTCCGCTAAGACAGAGAGTCAGACCACGGTGGATTAGCAATTTGATATTGAGCTGTAGGCTTATTATGCCAAACGAACTGTGAGAACAATTCGTATTAAAAGTGTCTGAGGGTAGGAGGAAAACATTATCGAGGGTTTCATTTTGATAACGGTTCAGAATAATTGCTGTCGACATCAACGGCCTTTGTTGCCAGAAGATGTCGTTGAATTCTTAAGTTGACAATGAAATTACATTTATAGCGATTGAGCAGAACGAACAGATACAGCGAGGGTGTTAATCATTAGAATATCACCGCTTTAACATAATCTGGATTAGCTTTCCAGTATTTGCAAAACAATTCGATGGGTTGTTGAAAATGTACTATCCATTGTTTCAGTTAAACTTAGGATTTCCAACGCCTTTGACGTCGACCTCACTTTGCCTTATAGTTATACCCAATCCCTCGACACATGTTTTGAGCTATTAGTGAAACAACGGAACTGACGAATTTATCAGATTCAGAGAACGCGTATTAAAGGTGTCTAAGGAGAGCATTGCATTGCCTAGGATTTAACGCCATCTAGCGACCAGAGTTCACAGTTTTATTGGCTATGTACTCAATTTTACACAAATTCTTTGCAAATTCAATGCAAATCATTACATACAGGGGTTATATGACGAAATAGTTCTATTGACCTTCCCAATGACAGTGTGAAATGCCTACTAGGGATGCATTGGCTATGGGCACAAATGAAGCGGATATTTCGAATGAAATTTCTGCCATGACGAGGATTTTAACCTCTGACCTATGGTGGATAAACAATTTTATATTGAGCTGTGTTAAGCCACCCTTTATTGCCACAAGATGTCGTTAAACACTAGAAATCTAGATCCTCCCCTAATTTGAAAAAGTCTTTACAATGAAATGACATGAGCGACCACACCAGCACAACAATGACATATCGGTGGCACCCAAAATGGTTACTGACAGCATAGTAGTAACTAACATCATCCATTGTTTAGTTAAACCTCGCGTATTCCAAGGCCATTGACGTCGACCTCACATATTAGTTGTTTTCTGATGATCTCGCGATAGAACACGAATGATGAAATTATCATATCGATTGAAGGCGTAATAAAGGTGTCTTCAAAGGATAACATTTTTGAAGGTTTATTCCCATCTAGCGACTAGAGTTCTATGTTTTGTAAAGAATGAGAGCCAATTTGATAGAAATTCTTTGCTGAACAGGATACCAATACATATACATTGGCTATATTTATAACTCCTGTAAAGTCCGTTGTCGTCGACAGAAAATTATTATTTTGGCATATTACAGCTCTCTGTCGACGACAACGGCCTTTGTTGTCATAAGCTGTTGTTAAACTCTGGTTCCATCAAAATTCCGTAAGGGAATACGACTCCAATTCATAGTGTAAGGTCGACGTTAACGGCCACTAGCGGCCACAAAATGATGATAATACATAGAAAACTATTCATCAATCCAACGTAATAGTTCTTGTGACATGGGATATTTTGCATGGGCCGATATGACTCGTTACCTAGATTATGTAGGCTACTTACTCACAGCACCTATTTTCAGATATAATTACTCTATTTATTTATAATCTCTACATGATTTGCCCATTAGTAATGTTCATGAGTATGTTATATACTTCGAGATAAATATCTCGAAAAGTGTTTTGTCTAAACATACTTTTTACAGTGCATTCCACGTTTTTCAATGCACATTTTTCAAGTATTAATTTTGATATGTCATGTGTTTTGCAAGCCTCGTCACACAGCATAAGGACAACCCTAAACGTCTGTGGTCCTCAATCTCCGGCCTACTGGGACAGGGCAAGCGCTCGCCCGGTCCTTCTGCTTTCTCTGCTTTCTCTGCAAACGATTTCCTCCAAATGATGACACAGAAGATTGACAACCTTCGAGCGACAACAGCTGATGCGCCTCCTCCGCAGTATTCACACACGGAAAACAGTTTTGGAGGTTTCCGCCCAATTCTTGAAACGGAACTTCGTCAAATAATTGGATCTACTAAAAAAAAATCGTGTGAATAACCCTACCGATGCAAAATGTATAATTAGAATATAAGTAAATGAAAGATCTAGGTAACTGGCGTTGGCGACCACAATAATGTCGCTAAGCAATCGATAATACAGTGCTCATCTTAGACACCTTTAACACGTTTTCTTTCAACGCTATAAAATTGCAATTTCGTTTAATCGCTAGAACATATCTAAATTCTTATTATACTCCTCGGGGAGGTCGACGATAACGGTCCTTGGCGGTCATAAAATGACGATAAACAACGGGAAAAATGCAAATTATTCCGGGACAGTAAAAATAACGCAAGCGAGAGTCCATTCCAAGTGAAGTGGCCAACAGCTTTGAAGGCTGGACGCTGTCTGACCGAGGAGTTGGCCCGAGGGACCAATAGCTTCCCCCTTAGTCGAATAGCTCAGAGCTCGACGGGCGGCTAAGTCGGAAACCGGGCGACAGAGATCAGATAAGTAGGACGGAACACTACCAGTGAGACACCGCCAGACAAGTGTTGCTATCCTATAGGATATGCATTGTGAGGCAGGAAGCAAGTGCACTATCACCAATAAGCCGAGCAGCAGCACGAAGGACCCGGTCAAGACGCCCTAATAAAATAAATAATTATGAGGTGTATTATGCTGTATGAAAGGTGAGAACTATTCATGATAATTTATGTCGACGTCAACGGCCTTTGTTGTCATAAGATATCATTAAACTCTCGATCCATTCATCTAATCGCTACAGTCTTTACTGGTTCGATTTGCTTGTAAGGTGAAATGACTTGAAAGGCTCTAATAGCCAAACACATAATCGTCAGAAGCATTAAAGTACATTTGATGCCAAAAGACGTCGTTTGACTCTTAATGTTAATTTATTAATTAAATTAATTAAATCCTATTAGAATGCATATCTCTCTGTGTCTCTGTTCATCTTAATTGTCAGATGCCTCCCGTCCTCTCGTAACAGAGACACAGAGAGACAGACAGAGAGACACAGAGAGACACAAAGACAGACAAAGACAAAGCAGAAGAGCGGTGGTGTATGATGACATACACCACTTTAATGGTGATATTCACCGTATAATAAAAGCAGAAGAGCGGTGGTGTATGATGACATACACCACTTTAATGGTGATATTCACCGTATAATAAAAGCAGAAGAGCGGTGGTGTATGATGACATACACATCTTTTAAGGGTGATATTCGCTATATAAATAAAAGCAGAAGAGCGGTGGTGTATGATGACATACACCACTTTAATGGTGATATTCACCGTATAATAAAAGCAGAAGAGCGGTGGTGTATGATGACATACACATCTTTTAAGGGTGATATTCGCTATATAAATAAAAGCAGAAGAGCGGTGGTGTATGATGACATACACCTCTTTTAAGGGTGATATTCGCCGTATAATAAAAGCAGAAGAGCGGTGGTGTATGATGACATACACATCTTTTAAGGGTGATATTCGCTATATAAATAAAAGCAGAAGAGCGGTGGTGTATGATGACATACACCACTTTAATGGTGATATTCACCGTATAATAAAAGCAGAAGAGCGGTGGTGTATGATGACATACACATCTTTTAAGGGTGATATTCGCTATATAAATAAAAGCAGAAGAGCGGTGGTGTATGATGACATACACCACTTTTAATGGTGATATTCACCGTATAATAAAAGCAGAAGAGCGGTGGTGTATTATGACATACACATCTTTTAAGGGTGATATTCGCCGTATAATAAAAGCAGAAGAGCGGTGGTGTATGATGATATACACATCTTTTAAGGGTGATATTCGCTATATAAATAAAAGCAGAAGAGCGGTGGTGTATGATGACATACACCTCTTTTAAGGGTGATATTCGCCGTATAATAAAAGCAGAAGAGCGGTGGTGTATGATGATATACACATCTTTTAAGGGTGATATTCGCTATATAAATAAAAGCAGAAGAGCGGTGGTGTATGATGACATACACCTCTTTTAAGGGTGATATTCGCCGCATAATAAAGCAGAAGAGCGGTGGCGTATGATGATTTAGAATGTGCTTTCTTATCGCGGCACATGAACGCTGAGAACTGTTCATAATAATTTATGTTGACGTCAACGGCTTTGGTAGCCATAAGATCTCGTTAAACTCTTCATCCATAATCTCTACAGTCTTTGCTGTATGTGAGGTTAAATCGACTTTAAAGGCTCTGGCAGACAAACATAACAAGCTGTTAAATATTGTTTACTACTTATCGCTTGTATCGGTGAATCTGACCGAGCCTCATCACTTTGCCTGCCTATCGAGTTTGTTCTCAGTAAATGCCAGAGAACAGGCTCGTGATAGGGACTCAATAACTATTTGCTCTGTGATTCGAAAGGTTCTGGCTATCTGTCTCCTGTGGTCTTCACCACATTCTTGCTTACCTTTTATACCTGTCTATCGATTTTGCTTGCTCTGGGCGCTGTATAAATCTCTAGAATACGATTACTTAACTCCGACAGCATGACCCAGAGTGATGTCGACATTGACGGTTCAAGGCGGCTACAAAATGGAGTAAACACCTTTAAAACCTTTGCTTCTTATGTTATAAATTGAGCAACTGCGTTCAATCGCCAGACCGAATTCGTTTCTCCGTTATAGATTATGGTCGATGTTAACGGCCTTGGCGGCTACAAGATGTCGCTTAAAAACTAAAGATAATGTTCACGTCTTAAGCACCTTTAGAACGCTCTCATCAATCGCTGTAATTTCAAGAAATGCGTTTAATCGCTAGATATGACTATTTTATTTTACCTTACGTCGGTTGATGCCTTGTTCATTATGACAACGGCAATATTATAGAAGTCATTCAGATTAGATTAGATTAGATTAGATTAGATTAGATTAGAGTAGATTAGATTAGATTAGATTAGATTAGATTAGATTAGATTAGATTAGATTAGATTAGATTAGATTAGATTAGATTCTGAATTAGCTTCGCTATTGAAAGCGACCATCGACGTTATAAGAAGTTATGCAGATGTGATTACCAACCATTGCCTGAGATTATTATTTGCTACTTGAGCCTTCAATTGATGCCCTGAGAAGACTGGCGCTATAGAAGTCGATGTTACATTGCCTGCTGTCCTGTCTACGCCTCTAAGGACAGCTATGAGACATTATCTTATCCTGACTTACCTTTAATAATAGTAGACTTAGCGTTCTTTACCTTGTTTTAACTTGCCTTTATTTAATATATGTTAACCTTGCTTTTACTTATCTTTTTACCTTACCATAATTTACGTTTCCTTTCCTGACCTCGGTGCCCGACATTACGTTAATAAAATTTCCTTGAATTACAAGAACTCATCTGACCTTAACCTTCGCAGGACGAAGACATTTTAATATCTCAGCTCATAGGTAAGGTACAATAAAAAATAAGTATCAATTCTAATAGTTCTAAGGTCAAGGAATCGATCTATCCTAGTGAGAATAGTCTATCAATACCACTTTCCAAGATGGCGGCCAAGATGGCCGCCAAAACACAGAAATATGCATAATTATTTCCGATCATAGGTAAGCTACAATGACAAATGAACTCTCCAATTTCATAGCTACGAGGTCAAGGAATCGATCTATCCTAGTGAGAATAGTCTATCAATACCACTTTCCAAGATGGCGGCCAAGATGGCCGCCAAAACACAGAAATATGCATATTACTGCTCATAGGTAAGCTACAATGACAAAATAATGAACTCTCCAATTTCATAGTTTCGAGGTCAAGGAATCCATTTATCGTAGTGAGAATAGTCTGTCATAGACTGCCTCAATGTGTTATTGGACTGATCTTCTGGATGCTGATCTGATAATGAATTTGGTTCTGGTGCGCAATTGGTTGATGCTTTGTGCATTAGACACCGGCGCTATAGAAGTTTTCAATTTAATAGCATTAATATTCCTTACACAAATCGGTGTATGATAATTTGTTTACCACTGGTATGAAGTCCTGCTTGCTAACGGTATGACAAAGTTTGGTATCCAGTCTAAAAATGGATAAAAAGGACATACCACTTTATCCAATTCTGCATCGTTAGCCTTCTTTTGTAACGACTTCAATTCCGCCCGTATCATAATGAACAAGATCTCAATCGATGGTCGCTTCAAAGAAAATGGAAGTCGATTACCGTAAAGACATTACGTAGATTCTGTTGAACGATGCTGCATCAAAATAAGGGTTTCTGACGTCGCCCTTCTCTTAACCCTCGGGCTACCAAGGGGGGGGGTGGTTGCCACCCCCCCTAGGTTTTTTTCATTTCAAACTTTTTCCGTATGGAATAAAAATTTGACCTTTTAGGTAGCTGTAGGGGGTTCATTTACACACGTTTTGAGGTAAAATGTGAGATGATATCTCACACCGTTCAAAAGTTATAGCCAATATACCCGAGGCACCAGGGGGGGTGGATACCACCCCCTAGATTTTTGACTATATCTTATCCGTCATTTAATATTAAGAGACACAAATTTTACCATTCTATAGAGGGAATGTGGGGCTACATTTCTATGGTCACTGAGTTGACCTAAGACAACCGGAAGTGCTCAAAATAAATAATAATACGCGTAATATGTGTGAAAAATGGCTGAATGGAAGGACTCCCCCTTAGTTTTTTGTCTGTAGAATATTCATTTGTCTTCCTGGAAGCAAAACAAAGATACCATTCTTTAGAGGGAATGTAGGGCTTCATTTGCATACCTACATCTTTGTCTTTTGAATACCGGAAGTGATCAAAATAAATAATAATACGCATAATCTGTGTGAAAATGGCTGAATACAGCATTACAACGTAAACCGATATATATGTGTAGATATATATGTATGGATGTACATTTATACTATATAAACATGTGTACGGGTGATTTTGTGTATCTTTTATACATAGATTAGTTTCAAAACACACATAATCTTATATTTGTTTATCCAAAAAGTACAAAATGTACGCAATAATATAAAATATTGCTAATTAATGGGTTCCATTGTTAAAAGAGATGTAATTTCGAGGTGCGTTCACATAATGTACAACTAAATATACCATTCTGTGCAGAAATGAATGCTGAATCCAATGCTTTATTACAAGTTATGATATGTAAAACCAAACACGAAATCCAGGGGGTGGTAACCACCCCCATTGGTAGCCAGTGTTACAAAAAAAGCTTGGTAGCCCTAGGGTTAAACTTCAAGTATAAATTCTGATATAGATCTTGTGAATAGGCCTACTATCTGATACATTCGCCGGTTATATTTAATCTTACGATAGTGTGTCCACAGTTTAACGGCAGCTTATGACAACATTGGCCGTTGCCACCGACAAAGATTAGTTTTGGCATAATGCGTTACGGACTTATTCATAATATCCGTCCAGATTGTTTTAAAGGTGTCTAAGAAAAACATAACATTATCCAGCGTTTAACGTCATCCAGCGTCCTCCTGAGCCGTTGACATCGACCCTAACACAACTCACACGACTCTCGGACAAGAATGGATAAATATCCAGCATTTGAAGACAAAAAAAGCTGTAATATGCCAAAAATAATCTGTGTCGGCGGAAACGTTCTACGTTATCATAAGCTGCCGTGAAACTGTGGATCCAATCCACAGGGTTTTGTTATTTTATTTCTTAATACTATTTATTTAGCGCCACTCCATATAATCAGAAGCGTTTTCTACACAAAACAGATCGATGTTAACAGCCTTAACGAACAGAAATATTATAAGTAGAATGAATGGATTTGAACCCCCGATCTCTTGGTTGATAGTCGAGTACGTTAACCAATAGAGCATATCGCATCCCAGTTGCTGGTTAAAACGTAGAACCGATGTTAATATCCCATAAATATCCAATGTTACCCAACTGGGTTGCTTCGGAGGATAGTATAATACACTGTTTAGCGTTGTCAATTCAACGGCCGTTGACGTCATCGATACTTTACATTCAACAAAACGAACTGGGTTTGGTATCTATCGTTGTAGTTGTGTCAGTTTAACGACTCTGTGTTATAACAAGGATCATTAGTGTCGCCTTCCTCCTTTCTCAAGGCTTGGGACTGGCATTTGTCAGAGTACGAACAGCGGCGGAGTTGATCCATCGTTGTATACGTATCCAGAGTTTAACAATGGCATATGACAACAAAGGTCGTTGCCGTCGACAGAAACTATTTTTGGCATATTACAGCTCATTTTTTTTATCGTTGTAACGCAACTGATGAATTGATACGGTCAGTGGAAGGCGCACTAAAAGTGTCTAAAGACAGCATTACATTATCAGTGGTTAAACGCCATCTAGCGATCTACTGAACCATTGAAGTCGACTATCTCTCGTGTTCAGTGCCTCTTAGACTGGTCCGTAGAAGTACGCACCCGCGGGACAACCAAGTGACCACGGCCTGAGGAACGAAGGGAGAAGCGACTGGACAGAGAAGAAACTGGGGTACAATATGATCTAAGATAGTTGGGAGCAGAGCCAGCAAGACAGTTACTCATTAGGGAGCAGACATCGCCCTCATATCGCCCGGAGGGAGCATGCGGTCGACCGTACTCGGTCGAAGGTCACGAGACATATCCACTGAAGGATTTAGCAACTGGGCGTTCATGACGACGCACAATTGGGGAGAGACAGTGGACGGACTGTGGAGGCTGGAGATACGAAATGGGAACAGCGTATGTGAGTTTATTATGCGTGAATAACAGTGAAACTTATCTTACACGGCCTCGCTCAACTGCGCATATTACATGTACATGAAAGAAGATCTCAGTCATTGAAGTATCCTCGGTTGGTGACAGTCCGAAGCCTTCGTAAAGGAGGAGGGCGATGCTAATTTATCTCTTGTTTGACAGAAATTACCCTACCAATGCAAAAATGTCTAATTAGAATATAAGTAAATGAGAGATCTACGTAACTGGCGTTGGCGACCATAATAATGTCGCTAACCAATCGATAGTAGGCCTACAGTGCTCGTCTTAGACACCTTTAACACGTATGCTCTCAATGCTGTAAATTCTGCTTGCTAACGCTTACGTTCTTTGGCCTAGCGTTAGCGTAAGTTACGCTAACGCTTGGCCAAAGAACGAATCCTAAGAAACAGGGTAAGATCGACGTTAACAGCCTTGGAGGCTACAAAATAGAGATAAACAACGGAGAAACTGTCTGTATTCGGCTATTGCACGGTGGCAATGAATAACATATAGCAATATTATAATAACAATCGGATGGAGTTTAAGTGTAATAATATATGGTGAGACTTCAAAAAAGAACGGGATAGCCTAGGGATGACAGATGGGGGGAACCTTTTACATGCGAACCTTTAATTTTCATTTATTTAAATTCAAATAGTAATATTACTAATTGACTAGTAATTGCGGTGTCTAATGCATTAGGCATCGAGCGATGGCGAACCAAAACCAAACCGTAATCAGATCAATATCCAGAGAAGATCAGATGTGTGTACGTATCAGGACACTTAATAATATAGCACATTAAAGTATGTCACAAAGCGATTTCTCTGCGCTACCCTTTAATGTTGCTAAATGTCATTTACAACTAGACTAAATACATCAGGTAGCAAGACAGTAAACCAGTAAACGGCCAAAAATATAAAGTCGTTAACACATCTTCATATCCATGGCTGCCTCTTTTCGTTCACTAAAGAGACTGCTTGTCTTCTTCCATTTCCACACTTTTTTCAATTGTTCTGTTTAAAGCTATAATCGGCACCGCTACTTCATTATCATTATCGTAATCATCATCGTCGTCGTCGTCGTCGTCGTCGTCGTCGACCTTTGACGTCGACCTCACCTTATAATAATATTGGATCGCTCAATAAACTGCGTTAGCTACCGACACTGAGGAATTTGTAAGATTTAGGGATGGCGTATTAAAGGTGTCTAAGGAGAGCATTGCATTGTCGGGGAATTAACGCCATCTTGGGATCAGAGGTCAAAGTTTTATAAGTTATAATACTCAATTTGACACAAATTCTTTTGCAAATCCAATGCAGTTAGTTCGCTTGACCTTCCCATTGACATTGTCCACTGCTTACTAGGGATGCATTGGCTAGGCGGAACAAGTGAAGTGGATATTTCGAGATAAATTTCTGCCATGGCGGGGATATTAACCTCTGACCGATTGTCCAGCACGATAGCGTCTCTAACTCTTACAAATTCCTCACTGCACTACTGAGATAACCTTTTAAAGCTATAGTCCATAATTATGGTATAAGGTCATAGTCTATATAATTCACTTGAGCATTCAGAAGATAGCGCTATATCAGTAACAACATCTAATAACACTGCAACTTCTTCCGTTAGAGAGGTGTAATGGTTGACGATCGGTTGGAGATGCCTTAGGAAAGCAACGGATGTGCTGAAACCTCTGACCAGGTCCGCTCTCTGCAGCACGTACACTGCGTATACAGGCGATCGTTAGTCTAGTGGCCTTACGTCGTGGGTACATCGCCCTCATATCGCCCGGAGGTGGACGCGGTCGACCCTGCTCGGTCGAAGGTCACGGGACATGTCCACTGATGGTTTCACCGAGTGGGCGTTCATTACGACGCACAGTTGGGAGAGACAGAGGACGGACTGTGGAGGATGGAGAGATACGGAATGGGGGCCAACGTCTGTTAGTTGATTATACGCGTATCTAACGAAGGTAATCTAATCATCATATGATTACCAGTGATGATTTCGTTAACGAAAATTAGAAGTAAAAGTAGGAATTATTTTGGTTTCAAAAACGAAATTAGGAATTAAATTATGAATTATTTGCAGAACTAAAATTATGAATGAAATTAGGAATTATTTTCAGAAGTAAAATCATTTTACTTCTTGTGGCCCTTAAGTTGAGATGAAGCAAAGGGTGAAATGTAAGTCTAACAATGCAGCAGATATGCAGCGTTGCTGAAGGTCCCGAAAATAAGAGATTGCTTGTCAACGTCAAAGCACAGTTTCAGCTGGGACTATTGCACTGCAGAAATTTAAATTTCTCAACATGAAACTAAAGTCACAAACAACATTGTCAAGCAGCTGCAGCACTGGACAATGTTGCAGCAACCACGACTGTGTAACAACTCAGATGGATCGTTATTTGGCAGATATAGACTAAGGGAGAATGATAGGGCCTACTAGGAATCCTCTTGCTTCCTGGAAGGAAAGGCAAACTTCGTATACAGCTAAATTGCACCATTGCAGATCTCGAGGATCTTTCATCGGTCCCAGCATCACAGTCCTTTGTGGAAAGAATTTTTTTAAAGTGTATTCTTGACTGGTGGACGAAAAAATCGCATGAAAAAATCTCTGGAAATGAGAGTGTTCTTGAAATTGATCAAAGATATCTTATAGGCCTACGTTCATGTAGTAACGTTAAAATACTTTTTACTGCACTGAAATTAATAATTATTTGGAAAACTAAAATAAGAAGTAAAATTAATTGAGAACTAAAATAGGAATGATAAGCAAAATTATTTGCGAAGTAGAATTAGAATTAGAAGTAAAATTCAAGGACACGAAACTGAATTAAAACTGAATTAGGAATTATTTTTAGAAGTAAAATATCACTGATATTACCATATCAGTGATATGATATTACCTTATCAAATCATCTAATCTAATCGTCAGTGTGATTCTCCTTACAGATTTTATTTTAGTTATAGTTACAGTTATAGTTAATGGTTTTTCATTTTAGTTATAGTTATAGTTATAGTTAGTATTATTTTTTAGTTATAGTTATAGTTATAGTTAATGGATTTTTATTTTAGTTAATTTTAGTTACTACTTAGTTACAATAATTAAGGCTATAAGCAAAATTGTGCGTATTAACACGCTGTTTCATAATTTGCTTAGAGCTTTGAATGCCTTTGAAGCATGGGGGCATTCAGCTTCATGAATACACGAGTTTCCAAAGTAACTGACAAATTACATAATAAAAGTATCGCATTTTTCGTTCTCATTTATGTCGAATCGTCCATATTGCACTTCCTATTTTTATTTTTTGTATTAACGAAAATAAAGATGAATATTTTCGTTATTGTTATTTTCGTTATAGTTATAGTTATAGTTAATGATATTTTTTAGTTATAGTTATAGTTATCGTTAACGAAATCATTTTATTTTCGTTAACGAACATTTTCGTTATCGTTATCGTTAACGAGAATCACACTGCTAATCGTGTTATCTAATGTGACCTAGTTTATTTGCCTAACCTAATCTTTAGTCATCTAATCATTTTCTCATATTATAATCATTTGATCACATCTTCTCTAATCAAATCTATTTTTCTGACCTACTATAGTATGAACTTACCATTAATCACATTATCTAATATGGTAATCTAATCATCTAAACTAATCATCTTATCTAATCATCATAAAACACAATGCCACTCTCATAATCTAATCTATTCCAGTCATTTTGTATAATCATCTAATGTGTTTTGACCTATTATAGTACGATCTCATTCTTAATCATGTTGCAGTCTAATCAACTAATCTAATCATTTAATCTAGTCATTATACAACATATCCATGTGATCTAATCTTGTGTAACCTGATCATCCATATGCGTGCTACATACATACCTCAGATGGGCTTACAGTCGGAGACAGACAGTTAGACATACATACATGCATACATACATACAAACAGACATAGATACAGACAGACAGAGACGAAAGCAGAAAATAGAGAGACAAGGAGGTAGACAGACATACAGCCAAACAGGGACGGAGACAGAAAAGTAGAGATGGATCGCATCCACAGTTTAACGGCAGCTTATGACAACATAGGCCGTTTCTGCCGACAAAAATTATTTTTGGCATATTGCAGCTCTAGTTAAGTCGAGATGAAACGCCTTTCCTACTTCGATAGCATCTGAAGGAAGCGTGCTAAATGTGTTTAAGACGAGCACTGTATTATCTATTGCTTGGCGACATCTTGAGGACGCCAAGGGCCGTTTATAACTAGACTTGATAATGTCGATTTTTCCAAAATGAGAGTCACCACATAAGCACATAATTATAGCATAATTATGTGATATAAGTACATTATAAATTACATGCAGTTTCGTTGCTCCCCATTGTATAGTACCCGAAGATTACGTGTTAAAGGTGTCTTAGGTGAGCAGTGAATCAGTAGTTTTTAAGCGACGTATTTGTGGTTGCCAAGGACAATTTCACTCAATTATCCTCCTCTATGGCAGAACAATTTACCCTTTCTCTGTGTTTTGATTGCCAAGTGTTGGACTCACTGAACCGATGGAATTTCGACCGAGCTGTTTAAACTAATCACGATTTTTTGCAATTGTTCCATTTGAAGAAATCGTCCATTCATTTATTGATTAATAGTAATTAATTCACTCATTCCATATTTATTCATTTATTCATTTGTTATTCATTCATTTATTTATTCGCTTGTTGATTAATTTTTTCTTATTATTTATTCATTCATTTCTTCATTTATTAATTGAATTGTTTATTCATTTATTTGTTAATTTAAAAATTAATTTATTCATTTATTCATTGATTTGTTTATGATATCATTCATTTATTCATTCATAATTTATAATCATTGATTCCAAGTGAGAACAGATATAATAGAGCCCAAACATTTCGTACTTTCTGATTATCGACGGTGTGTCGTAATAAAGGTGTTTAACGTCGCCCTCCTCCTCCTAGGCTTAGGACTGGTATCATTCGATGCCGTTTTAACAGTATCTTGTGGCGACCAAAGGGCCATTAACGTCGACCGTATGATACTAGTTGAATAGTGTTATGGCGATTAAACGCGTTTGCAGAATTTATAGATGGTTGGTAGATGGTTGGTTGGTTGCTGTTTAACTAATCGGTTTAATAACAAAGAAAATAAGCGTCGCCCCCTCCTTTCTCCAGGCTTGGAACTGGCACTGCAATAATACAAGCAGTGGTGGATTTAGAAATTTATTTTCTGAAGGAAACGTTTTAATGGTAGCTATCATTAATAATTAAGCAACTGCTTGTGGCAGCCAAAGACCGTTAACTTCATACTTACTACCTGAGTAATGAACAGTTACTATGAACCGCTGCAACATACGAATGCTCTATTTATAAAGTTTGAAGCATGCATGTTAAAGGTGTCCAAAACGACAATTGTATTATCTGGCAAGGCGAATCACGTCGACCATTAACTAGTATTCTAATTAGATATAATATTATTTACATCCGTAGCTGTAGTTCTCATTCTGGAAATGGATACATTTACTGTATCCATTTTTAAATGAGAGTCAGAAATCAAAGACTCCCCCGTCATAAGGGAGGCTGCTTCGTAAAGAGCCAATTCCAGGTTTCTATGTGAATTTTATAATATTTCATGATGTAAGTAACTTTGCTGGAGTCTAAACCACAATGTATCAATGGATGGCGCACGATATTCAAATCGTAATCAGGTCATACACACATCAATCAATCAATCAATCAATTTATATAGCGCCTCTTCAAGGGTTCTACTCAGAGGCGCTCCCGAGCCAGGCCTGACTTCATAGAGAAAAGTCTTCAGTTGTGAATAGCCTTGAAGTAGAAAAAGTACGAGGGGATAGGCGGAGGAGGGGTGGTAAGTCAAGCATGCATGGTGAAATAAAATTATGCATACATAGAGACATACATACATACACATAGATAAGTCATATAAACTCACGTATACATACAAATAGATACATACATACATACGTAACGAACAGCATAGCCATCCGTAACTGCTAAAATATTTGCAGTTATTTTACAATTTATAATGACACGATAGCCGATTTGTTGAATTCTTGCCTTGTAACGTTGATACTGGGGTTTGAATCCTCCTCTCATGAGACGGTTACTGTTCAGGATGGTGTTATAGTGTGGTTATGATTACGATACATACGTCAATACTCTACTCTGGTAAAGGCAGGGACAACGTTACCGGTCCTGAAAACCGTCAGATTTCGCTGTACAATGGAAAATGCGATTGTGACGTTCAACACCTTTAAAACGCTCAATCCTTGCGATATAAATTCAGCAGCAGCGTTACGTCAACGAATCGATGTCGAAGTGAAATCGACGTGAAAGACTCTGTTAGCCACTAATCGTAATATTTTCGAAATGACTAAAGCGCCATTTGGAAGCTATGCAATAGAGAAGTGCTGCGTCATGTCAGATGGGTTGTTCAAAGAAATCGCTTACCTCATATCTCGGCGACTGTGACGGAGCCTGGCCATCTTACCTATCTATTGATTCTCTTTCATTCTCTGGATAAACTCGATCCGTCTACTTTGCTCTCAGGGGCACTGTGCAATACTCGTGATCATCGATTACATTACAGAAACGGAATCTACGAACGAACGAACGAATGAATTCATAACTGAACGCGTGAATGGCTGAATTTACGCACGACCGAATTTACACTTGACTGAATTTATCGCTTGACTTAACTTTCATAACGACTGAATTCATAATTGGTTTCTGAATGACTTACCCAGATTCAGGCGCTTATAATGTTTACATAAGCTATCGTCAATGGATATTCTCCGGCATAAAACCGCTCACCTGTCTGCCCACCTCTCTACCTATAGCCTACCAACCTTTAGCACCCAACGAAAGACGAACCAGAAGGTCTACGGACACCTCTGAATACAGTGATCTACGCTGTTGGTGGTAATGATCAGACGACGAGGGAGAGGACTGGCCACCCGCCCTAAAATGCTGAGGTTAAGAAATTTGAAGGCGCTAAAACCTCACCCATGGCTGACTCTCTTGTTTTCTTCTTCTCTCTCAGTATTTGAACCTGATGCTTTGCGATGAGCGCATCACATAACCATAGAAACCATTGTGCAGATTGAAGCACGTCTAAAAAGGCGTCAATTTAGGTTTAGCGAAGCTGTTTCATAACGAAGCTGATTATCGTTTTTGGCATATTCTAGCTCTTCGGACTGGCACTTCTCCATGCAAACAGGCGGGTTTTGCATTGTGTGGAGACATATTTAAGACTGTTTCTTTTTTCGAGGGGTCTTTCGAGCACTGGAAGCGCTCTGATTAGGTTGTACCGTGAGAGGCGCAATATACGTCCACCTCTCTTTAGTAATAGAATATGTTATTGTTAGTTTAAGGACACTGTAAACATAACAAAGATAAATAGCGTCGCTGTCCTTAATATTCCAACCTTCGGACTGGCACCACCCGATGCGACGCAATTTTTTCGGTGTTGTGGCCGTCAATGGCCGTTCACGTCGACCTTACCCTGTATACGGAATTTTCTACCGACTGAAAGCATTGGCTAAATCTATAGCGTCGGAGGAATGAGTGTTAAAGGTGTCTAAGACGAGCAGTGCATGATCTATTGCTTAGCGACACCTGGGAAATGACGCGCGATGGATAATCATAATATTATATTTTTGCATTTATTGAGCGCCACTATCTAATGACGAAGAATCAAACGTTGGCGCTGAGCACTGGTTTGCTGGGAGGATAGTATCCACTGCTTATATAAACGTGATGGATTCCAGGACCGCTCACTTCTCATCTAACCTACCGGACATTTTGCAGCATATATCGAGTAGCATTAGTTTCAGTTTTGCGACACCGTGTGATAACAAGGATCATTAGCGCTCTCCTCCTTTATTCAGACTTGAGACTGGCACTGCCAAAGTGCGACCAGTGGCGGAGTTTCGCATAATAATTATATCGAGACAACAAACTGAAGAATTTATATGGTCATTCGAAGGTGTATAAAAGGTGTTTAAAGAGCATCGCATTATCAATGGTTTAACGACATCTAGCGACCTAATGAGCCTTTCAAGTCGACCTATCTATCCAAAGACTATAAATGCGGATTAGAGAGGGTGATTGTGTGGCGAGCGTTAGCGTCGTACTTGATGTGTGAGGAAGTTTCAATGATCCACTGGCTATTTAACGCATTTGCTGTATTTATCAAGTGGGATACTCAGTAATGTGTTATAATAAGAGATATGTGATTATAATTTTAATCTATTGAAACTATACTTTAAACAATTATAATACATGTATGCTATGTTGTTGAATGAACTTGTATTACATGTATAGTATGTTAGATACATGAACAGTTTAAAAGAGTACTTCGTAATTTTTTTTATGGATCTATTGCTGTATAGTTACATAACATTGTTTAATTTGCATTAAATCTTTGTGTCAGAATATAGAAATCATAGACAGAATAAGATGAACTACCTTATGTCACAAAATATTGAATATTAGTGAAATTGTAAAGCTCTGTTTGACACATTTGATGGTGTCATTCGGATGCTATAAGTTTCTTGTAATCATTGAATTGTATCTTTCCTGTATTGTCGTCAACGGCCTTTGATGTCATAAGACGACGTTAAACGTAGGTATAAATAATTAAAAAATAAAGTGGGAAGAGTGCGTGTTAAAGGTGTCCAAGTTGCGCACTGTATTATTAATACTTTAACGACATCTTGTGGCTGCCAAGGCCAGTTGCGTGGACTTCTATTCTAACTTCTATTCTAATTAAATATATTTCCATCAGCATCGCTGTAGTTCCTGTTTAACGAAGAAGCTGCGTCACAAGAGAGAAAGAAAAATCAGCGTCGCCCTCCTTTAACAATGCTTCAGACTGGCACCACCCGATTTGGTGGGTACGTTCGCTGCAGTAACTGTAGGGTGAACTAAAATTGCAAGGTTCTGTTACCCATCCGTAATAGTTAAACAATGTTTGCTACTAATCCTTATTTCGAATTTACTAAAGCGCCATTTGGAAGCTACGCGCAGGGCACCAGCTTATTCACGAGCGCTGTTTCGTTTTCGGAGGAGTTTCAGAGGAGTTGTTCAAAGAAATCTATTGTCTCATATCTCTGCGACTATGACGGAGACTGGTCATCTTAACATGCAATCGATTCTGTGTTGACTGAAAATGCGTTTTATATTAAATGTCCTGATACCTACATTAAAAGATTTCATTAGGTAGCCATCAGTAACTTCAACGCGTCATAGTCTAGTGGTGAGCGTGCAGGACTGTCAATCGAGAAGTCGGGTTCAAATCCCAGGCGGGGTAGAAATTGGTACGAGATTTGGGCTGCTTGCGCCTTCTAGTCAACTCTGGGTTTAACGACGCTGTGTCATAACGAAGCTGATTATCGTCTCCCTTTAGTTAAAATATAGCCTTCGGACTGGCACTTCTCCATGGTAGGCGGGTTTTGCGTTGTGTGGAGACATGCTACGGAATTTTTCCGATGTTTATCACCATTTTGTGGCCGTCAATGGCCGTTCACGTCGACAGATGAATATCGTCGCCCTCCTTAATAATCCAGCCTTCGGACTGGCATCACCCAATGTAACGCAGTTCTTCCGTTGTTTATCACAATTTGTGGCCGTCAATGGTCGTTCACGTCGACCTTACCCTATAATGAGGGATGGATATCGGTCTAGCGATTGAACGCTTTGGATTTATTCATAGCGTCGGAGGATTAAGTGTTAAAGGTGTCTAAGACGAGCAATGTATCACTTCTGTTGCTTAGCGACATCTGAGGATTGAAGCGCAATACATAATCATAATTATTATATTTCTGCATTTATTAAGCGCCACTATCTAATGACGAGGCATCAATCGATGGCGCTGAACACTCGTGAGTGAATGACTTGCTAAAGGCACCTTACACAGTAACTATCTCAGTGGAGGAGGCTAGCAATTGCTTTGTTCTAATAAATTCCTCTTCATCATCCTCTTCTCTTTCATCCTCTTCTACTTCTTCATCCTCTTTCAACTCCTCGCTCTTCACTCTCGCCATCTCCTCTCTCCTCTTTATATTGATCCTCTCATTTATGTTTCTATTCCTCCTCCTCCTCCTCCATCTCATCTTATTTCCCTCCTCCTCTGTTTACTCCTTCTCCTTTCCGTTATCATCTTCTCCTTCTCCAATCCTTCTCTCGTTCATATCATTTTCCTCCTCCTTTTTCTCCGCAACTCCTCCTTATCATATTCCACCTTTTCCTTCGGCCCTCCTCCTCCCCTTCCTTAAACTTTTCTCCTACTCCTTTTACACAACCTCCTCCTCCTCTTTCGTCTCATTTTATTCTTCTCCTATTTTCCCTCCGCCACTCCGCTTACATTTTGTGATCTGCGCTCCGCCTCTATCTGGCGTTCCAAAAAGTCGAATTCCGCGGCAACTGTTTCTGGCTCTTCTCCGTGAGCGTCCGCTGAACTGTGTAGTCTGGGTGGATTTTAACTCTCTTTTTTTGGACATTTGTCAAGATCTGTGTCTTCCTCATCATCACCAGCATCGTCGTTATCATCATCATCATAGTTGTCATCATCATCATCGAAATCGTATCTTCAACGCCTCCACGTGACCCGATGCAGCTGCCCACATGACTGGGGTCATGCCCTTGTCGTCCGATCAGTCATAGTCCTTCCATTTACCTTCCCTTGGGGCTTTCGTATCTCTTTTTCGAGAAGCATCGTGGAATCTGTCCGCTGATGACATTACAGTCCAACGAAAGGAAACTGTAAGTAAAATCGGTTTACACTGTAATAAAACAAGGTTAATTTATGTAGCGTATACCCATCGTTCAAGGGAAAGGAAAGTTGAATATTAATTTTATGCATGTATATACATTTTTTACATGTCTGAGATGTACAGAGTCTGAGACAAGCAAACAGACATACAAAACATATGGGTAGACAGACAGACATGGCTAGATCTATTGACAGACAGACATGGCTAGATCTATTGACAGACAGACATGGCTAGATCTATTGACAGACCGGGCAGGCAGGGAGTCAGTTAGGGACAGTCTACTTCTAGAAGCTCAATTCTGATTTCTCCTCTTTCCCTTATCTCACCCTTCGATCCAATTGTATTGTATTGTATTGTATTTGAACACTTGTTATAGCGCCCCAACCAGATTTCCCATTCAGAGGCGCTCCCGACTACTGAATCGGAGTTTCACGCCGAAGCGCATGAGCAATTGCGAGTGAAGGACTTGCTAAGGGTCCCTACACGGCGACTTTGAGGTGGATGCGAACCCGCAACCCTCCAGCTGCAAGGCACCGAACATACCCCTACACCACCGCGCCCCAGTTGTATTGTGATGTGTTGTATTGTACTCCACGTTTATAATGCGACCGAGCCACCCGCAGTAAAGATCCGAGAAATTAATCTCTGATAATCCGACCCGACCGGGAAGCGAACCCGGGGCGCCGGCGTGACGAGCGGGCACCAACTCACTCGGCCACTCAGGATCCAATTCTAAGCACCATCCACCGCAGCCGACTGTTTTTCTGCCTGCATGACTGTTTGGATCTTAACCTGGAACCGCTTCTGACTGTATATACCTGCCCACCGATTTTGTTTTGACTGAGCGCCTGTGAAAGAGGTCGATCCCGTAGCCGAATTTATTAGAGCGCTTTATAAATATGGTGAAGAAAGATCGACGTCAGCAGCCCCGGAAACTGTAAGATGTCACGTAACATTAGATGATGTTTTGGTTTAGACACCTTTAAAACGATGTCCGCCGACAATATAAATTACATTTCTAGGATTTTTTGCTATATTTTGAAGTGCTTTGACGAGGGTTGGGCAACGATTAAGTAAGTAAGTAAGTAAGTAAGTATATTCTTTATTCAACCAATTGCATATCCGCACTTTGGTGTACATACATTTATACAGAGTATAACATTCTTATTATAAACGATTTGCGTGAAAGATTGTCAGCTTGTGGAATAATACGGTCATGTAATCTCGGGCGCAGGGTGTAGGGGAGCGGCTTTTTGGGGGGGAGTAGTCCATGGAGTACATGCCCCGGGTTTCCTAGGACCGCAGAGAAGAGGCGTGAGTCGGCAGTGTTGCAAAGATGCTCAAACGATGGACTGTCCTCTGGCAGGTACCGCAGACGAATCAGACGCCGCATCGCCGACTGAAGGCGGTTCTTTTCTTGCTGCCCTGCAAACCCCCACCAAGCCGGAGCAGCATAGAGCATTCGGGCCACCGTTGTAGCACGAACCACGTCGTATAGCATAGGGCCTGAAAGACCATGCGCCACGAGGATGCGCAAGGCATACAGCGATTGTCTGGCCTGACAACATATACGGGTGATGTGTGACTCGAAACTCAAAGCTTCATTCATTGTAACTCCCAAGATGACCATGCTGGAGACCCTTGTCAGTCCCGGAGTAGTAATCGGAACCGTGTCTCGCCCAGCACGCCCCCGTGGCCGACGAATCACCATTTCAAAGGTCTTTTTTGAGTTCAGTTTTAAGTTACAGGTTGCAGCCCAATCTGTGACGTGGTCTAGTTCTGCTGAGATCGTTGCACTGTGTGAGGCGGGTATCAGGAGATAAGTGTCATCAGCATATTTGATTAACCTGTTTGAAGGGTGGACCGTCTTGAGTTTTGAAATAGCTGTTATAAAGTTAGCTGGTCCCAAACCCGATCCCTGAACTATGCTGGCGCAGATACTAATAATTGCGGAAAGTAAGCCATTGAATTTGGTTGCATGTTTACGATTGTCTAAAAAGGCAATTATCCAGTTATAAATACAGTCAGGGATGGGCAATCTGGCGAGTTGCTCTGTAAGATATGAATGACTGACTGTATCGAAAGCTTTGGAGAAATCAAGTGCGATCAGATGAACATAGTGGTTTTCGTTGAGAAGTTCCAATAGGTTGTGGGTTAAGGCAATTATGGCTGCCGTGGTAGAACCAGTGGGACGGAATGCATATTGATCCAAGAAGTCCTGGTTTTGGTGTGGTTCTGTCAAAAAAGGATAGAAAAAACGGCGCACAATAAATTTCTCAAGGAGACGGCATAGAATGGGGGTGACTGATATAGGGCGAAAATCTGCGACATCAGACGGGTGAGGAACCTTAGGTACTGGCGTAATGGTGCTTATTTTCCACTGTGGTGGTACATATGACGAAAGAATAGAAACATTGAAGAGATGGGTTATTGGTTCTGCCAGCATGGGAGCGGCTGCCTCGAGAAACCAGGCGGTCATTCCATCAGGGCCGGTTGCTGTTCCCCCACAGTTTCAAGCAATTTAAATGTGGTTAGTACATCCATGATCACTTTGGTACTGTCCACAACTGTTGATTTGAGATGAGGAGCTGAGTAATGTTCGTCTGTTGAAATGCGCCCATAGTGCTGGTTTAAGTTGGTAGCCGTGACGCTGCAGTCCGTGGACACGGCCTGACTCCGGCCTGTACCCCTAAGCCTGTTGACCTCGTTCCACATTTCTCGCGACCCTCGCTTGACTCTCTCGAATGTGGTGGCATTGCTCCTCGTAATTAGTTGGTTGATCCTCGTTGAGAGGGCGGAGGCAGCTTCAACTCGATTCTTCCTCAGCAGCTTATTTCGTCTGCATATCAGATGTTTAACAATCGGAGTCATGAAATGTGGGTCCTTTTCTTTGATGGTTATGCTTTTCGTCGGAAAATAGAGGTCAATGATTGCGTCTATGTATGTGTAGAAGGCCTCGAAAGCTTCTGCCGGAGATGAACACTCGGTAACAAATGTCCAGCTCTGTTCTGAGAGATGAGATAGAAGAGAAGCATACTGATTTGGAGTACGGGGACGAAAGAGCGAAACCCGTCTTCCATCTGTGCGCGGGCTCATGTTATTTGTTGCATCAGATGAAGGGATAGCCAGGATGGCAGAGTGTTTGGTCTTTATTGTCGACTTGACGGCCGTGCATGATTTGAATAGATGGTCAGATGAGTAGATACGGTCCAACGAATGGCCTTCATGTGAAGGGCCCTCGAACTCTGCTAAAAGTCCCATCTCAAGAATTGTAGATGAAGGTAGCTGGTTAAAGTCCCCAGCGAGGATGGTGGTCGAGTCCTCTGGTAGGGTATTGATCTCTTCCAGCGTAGAATCAATACTAGAGATGAAAAGGTCTACGCAATAGTTAGGTTTCGGTGGGTGGTAAATAGCACCGATGTAGTACAATCGCTCGCATACGCTGACTCTGAGCCACAGGATTTCCATTTCCCGAGCAAAGATTAAGTATTTTAATCGAAGTTAATCGCACGATTAAATTTTTTAATAACGCGATTAATTTTTAGCGCACGTGACAATAGATAACAAGTAAAATTACTTTACCGACTCTGAGTAGTTACGTTTAATATGCGCTTTGCAAACAAAGCCAACACGCTTTTACTGTACTTGGTTTTACTTTTGAGGTTTTACCTTAAAGTTTGAAATTTAAACTGAACGGTTTTATCAAGAATTGTTTTAGCGCATTTCTAGAAATAATTGGGCGCAGTGACAATCGCGTTAACTGCGTTAAAAAATGTAATCGCGTTACTTAATTAACGCATTAATCGCGTTAATCGCGTTAATAACGCGTTAAATGCCCAGCCCTAGTTGTAATGGATTGTATTATGCGATCTGAACGATGAGAATTGTTCAATATAATTCCACACCTCTTTTAAGTGAGATATTCGCCCTATGAGTAAAAGCTGACAAGCGGTCATGCAATTATTTCTCAGTTTGATTCTACTGCGCTCGATTGTAAGCGATAAGTAAAGCAGAAATTCCGCAACTGCTCGCACTCTTGCAGTGCCAGTCCTAAGCCTAGAGAAAGGCGGAAGTCGACGCTAACCATCTTTTGTATGACACAGTGTCGTTAGACGGAAACTAGCTAATGAAAGAAGAAGAGCGGTTCTGTATTAGCTGTATTATGCCATAGGAACGGTGAGAACTGTTCAACGCAATAATTACACGACTCTTTTAAGTGCGATAATCGCCCTAGAGGAAAACAGAAGAATTGTTCTACTTTCTACCATTGGGATGGTAAACATTGTTCAAAAGAATTGCACACCTCTATTAACTGTCATGCTGAACCTTTAAGTGAGGCAAAAAAATAGTCTGTATTCTACTACCGGAACGGTAAAAATTTCAAATAAATTACACACCTCTTTTAATTGTGGTCATCGCCCTATAAGTAAAAGCACACGCGCTGTTTAGCAATTCTCTCTTACATGGGTCAAATTTGTTCCACACAATTATACACCTATTAAGCCTGACAGTCGACCTATTAGTGAACGTGGTCCTATAATTATTATGCCATAGGAACGGCGACAGCTTGTAAAGTAATTTCTGACGACGTCAACCGTCTTTGTCACCATTAGATGTCGTTAAACTTTGAATCCATTCAATCCCTACAATCTTCACTGGTTCGAAATACGTTTAATGTGAAGTCGACTTGAAAGACTCTGATAGCGAAGAGTAACAAGCAGCTAAAACTGCTATTCTCAGTGAAACTGACCGAGTCCGATCACTTTGCCAGTCTATCGATTTTGTTTTGACTGAGCGCCTGTGATTAATCTCGTTTATGCCACTTAGCTCTTTTGGGCGCTGTATAAATATCGAGATTACGTTAATTCTTTAAAGGTACTTCAGCAGCTTGAAAGTCGAAAGATTTCGATTAAAATAGATAATGAGTTTGTGGCGCTAGACACCGTTAAAACGATTACAACAGTTGCTATATATTTAATCTCTGATTCACAAAAGAAAAAGTTGAGCTGTAATATGTCAAAAATAATCTTTGTCGGCGGAAACGGCCTATGTTGTCATAAGCTACAGTTAAACTTTGGATTCACTTCAACTAAATGTAAAGTTTCCGCCAAAAATGAGAACTGAAAACAATTTTCTCCTTTCGACTACAACGACCTTTGATGCCAAAATATGTCTTTTACCTATTGATTTTAATTAATTAATTAATTTAATTAAACCTTGTTAATTTAATCGCCAGAACCCATGCCCTTATCTGTGCTCTCGTACACAAAGTCAACGGCCCTACACTGGACACAAAATGGTGCCAAAAATGTTTGTTTTAAAGAAGTAATGTTTACTAATCGCTTGTGGCATATCTCATTGGTTTTGATTGAGCCTGACGACCTTACCTGCCTAAATTAGTTAGTTGTCGTTAAACGACACTGTTTCAAACAGTGATGATTAGCCGTGCCCTCCTCTTTTCTCCAGGCTTGGGACTGGCACTGCTAGAATTCAAAACGAGCAAATTTCTTGACACTTTGGCAATGCAACGCATTTGCTCTATTTATGCAGTGGAATGAATGCGTGTTAAAGGTGTCCAAAACGAGCACTGAATTATTAAATGTTTAGCGACATCTTGTGGCCGCGAATGCCTATTATCGCGACCTTTGGCTTAATATTCTAGTTAGATATATTTCCATCCGTAGCCGTAGCTTCTGTTTAACGACGCTGCGTCATAGGAGAGAATATCAGCGTCGCCCTCCTTTATCTACCAATGGCATTGCCTAACTGTGCTTTCCAGTTCACACTCAAAGTTTACAAACTGGTTGGGGGTTAGGGGGTTCCGGTTTGCCTCGCAGAGTGACTTGATTGTGCCCTGCTTTCGCCGGGACTTCTCGATTGCGGCACCGAGAACCTGGAATGCTCTTCCGCCCTCTGTTCGTTCCACTAATTCTGAATATGATATTCTCTAGCCTCTTAAAGACATACTTTTCAGCTGTTTGATGGCCACATGTTGCGCTCTTCTGAGAGACTCTTAAGTGGCGCGTTATAAATGTTTTGTTACATTCCATTACATACATTACATATCGAGGCTTCAGACTGGCACCATCCGAGTATACGGCAGTGACCGAGATTTTCTTCCATGTATACAGTACATAGTTTAACGACACTGTGTAATTGCGTAAATGATCAGTAAGGGCGCAAAATGGGACGAAGAGCAACGAAACCATTAAACTTCATACACCCATATTTAACAGCAACCCGCTGCCAACAGCGACAGATAAAACGCTTCCCTCGTCTCAACCGCCTGCAGCCTTCCTCACCCCACCTGGGACCATGGATCGTTTTATTGAAAGATTACATTACATAAGTGCAGATCCACTTAATATGTGCCAACGCTGGTTAACAGAGTAAGAAATTATGCTAATGTTTCGTTTCTGGGGAACTGATACCCATTGGATATAGCGCTCGACTTAGACACCTTTAAAACGGCATCAACCTATGCTTCATAAGGATGGGACGCGAAAAGAAATTAACTCACATTTAATAAACTATGGAATCCCTTATAAAACAATTAATTGTTGTTAAATTTAAAAGGCCATCACTAAATTAATCGTAAAACCATTCCTAGATCCAATCTAAGTAGTCCAGATCCAATTAAATACCATTCGATACCTTTTCGAAATATATTTCAAATACAAATACCGTTCAGGAACCAACTCGGTTTTGAAATAGTTGTTTTCGTTGTTCCTGCAGCCGCCATTTCCAACTGTTATATCAAATGAGAAGTCGGAGATTATAATCCACTGCTTTGCTACTGATGATATTTCTATTCTTAAAGAGGTTTGATATCGCTATGGTTACGCCAATGAACTTTGTAATCACACATTGACAGTTTAAGCGAAAGTATGCTACCACTATCGCCAGTTTGCTATTCCACAACAACGGAATAGATATTATTGCATTCTACGTTGTCATTATCATCACTTATTCGTTTATTAAAAGAAAAATTAAGTTGACACAGCCGCAACTTAAACAAGCAATACTGCATTATGCGGCAGATTCTGAGGCGGCTAGCCAGCAGGCCAAATAGCCAGACCTCTCCGTGAGTTTCCAAATGCTGTCGGTAGATGTTCTTATACAGCAGTCCGGGGATAAAAGCCCTAGTCAAAACAGGTATAGCGAGTCAGCAACCCATTTGGGTGCCTTGGAATTTTTGTGAGCAGCTTATGTTGGAACGGTACGAACTTCTGTTCAAACTCGTATGCGAGGTCAGCTATGGTAATGTGGTTAGAGTGCTGGACTGTCAACCGAGAGATCGGGAATTAAAATCCTCACAATATCAGAAATTTCTTTCGAAATGTCCTCTCCAGTTGCGCCCCATAGCCAACACAATTATAGTGAGTACACTGTCAGTGGGAAGATCGAAGGAGCTAATTCGTCTTATAACCCATATGCGTAACTATTTACACTGGCTTCCGTTTCGTTTTATTAAAGGATTCGTGTAAAATGGTGGTTCTTAGTCTGTAAAACATTGAGGTCAGGTTGCTAGATGGCGTTATACGCTGAGAATGCAATGCTATCCTTAGACACCTTTAATAGGCTTTCGATCGAGAATCTAAATTCGTCACTCGCGTTGTTTCGGTAGATGAATACTCTTTAGTGTAATAATTATGAGGTAATAATTATGAGGTCGACATCAACGGCCTTGGAATCCGTAAGGCTTAGCTTAACAATATTTCATACTACATGTACGTTGTTAGCAATCCATTTGGATGGAATTGTATATGTTGCTGAAAGGTGTCATATGGCAACAAAAGCCGTTGACGTCGGCACATGAAGCTGAGATCGAGTTATAGCTTCCAGTCTTATCTTCATTTTTTAACTCTGAGACCATTCCTAATATTCCAGATGCATATTAGAACCATTCGAGAACTATTGAAAATCCATTCCACACACGATTTAAGAATCAAGCTCAAACATCTCTACATTCAAACACAGTCTTGTTATTAATATTTATTAAAACTACTATAGTTATCGTTAATACTACGCTTTAATTAAGCGCCACAATCTAATGGCCGAATATAGACAATTTTCTGCTGGTTATCATCAGTTTGTGGCTCTAACAGCAGTTAGCGACGGCATTGCACTATAAGCGGAAGTTCTACGCCACTCTAGCGTTTGTATACAAACGCTAGAGTATGTAGTTACAGTTTAACGACACTGTGAGATAACAACGATCATTAGCGGCGCCCTCCTCCTTTATCCAGGCTTGGGACTGGGACTGTCTGAGTACAAACAGTGGCGAGGTTACTCTAGCGATTGGATCCAGAAGTTAACGACAGCTTTTGACAACAAAGGCCGTTGCCGTCGACAGAATTTATTTTGGCATATTATAGCTCATTTTTAAAGCATGGGCTAAATTTATAGCTCTCTAAGGAAGCGTTTTAAAGGTGTCTAATCCGACCACTATATCATTAACCGTTAAGCGAAGGCGAATTACGTCTACCATTAACTTAAATTCCAATTAAATAAATTCTCGTCCTTAGCTTAGTTCCTGTTTAACGACACTCCGTCATAAGAGTGATAATCAGCACCGCCCTCCTTCATCCACTGTCTAGACTGGCACCACCTTAGGCTATGGCAATGACCGAGAATCTCTTTCATGCATACGTAGTTAAACGACGCTGTGTCACAGAGTAAATGATCAGCGTCGCCCTCCTCCTTAATTTCAGCCTTCTGACCTTCACCAACACCTTCACCTACAGATCGTAGGCAGTTCTTCCGCTGTTAATCAGGATTTGTTGCCGCCAGGAACCTTTTGCCTTGAACTTCCACTATAAATGACGGAACGTTAACTGTTTGTTATCTGGCGAATATAGGCATTGGCTGAATTTATAGCTTAGGTAGAATAAATGTTAAAGGTGTTTAAGATGAGCACTGTGTTATCCATTATTTTTGCAACAACTTGGGATTAAAGCGCAAAGGTTTTTTTGGTTTATAAAGACCTAATGTCCAATTGACAGGAATCAATCTTTAGCGCTGAGCAATAAATTATAAGTGAAGTAGTTGCTGAAAGTTAATACAAAGTGAGTATCTCAGAGGAGGAGGCTCGAATCCGCACTCATCGCGATACCAGTCAAGCATTTATCCAAATGGACACTGTTTCCCACAAATATTAGGATAAATTCTTCCGATTCCTTCCACGGAAACTGATCATGCAGTGTCTCCGCCTGGCGGTGAGTGATGGAAGTGGTCTTTTGACGCCTGGACGTTGTGAAGTGAAGAGGGGTGGCCCCTTGAACCGGACAGAGGTTTGACAATGGTCGCCAGCCTGTATGGCTGTTTGTCTGTTCCGTACAACACCGCCTGGTGAGTGGTGAGCTTCGCCGGGAAAACTACACACATAGCACTTTGACGGAAAGTGGCCTTCGCAAGAACAGTGAACAAACATTTCAAAACCGAATTGGTTCTGGAACGATATTTGCAATAGATTTTGAATTAGTATTGAATGGTTTTTAATGGATCTGGACTATTTCGACTGGATCTAGGAATGGTTTTAGGATTAATTTAGTGATGCCCTTTATAATTTAGCAACAATTATTTTTTTATAAGGATTCCATGGCAATTTTAAAGTAATTTAATTTCTGGATTTGGATCCTCAGTTTAACGGCAGCTTATGACAACATTGGCCGTTTCCGCCGACAAAGATTAGTTTTGGCATATTACAGCTCTAAGTTAATTTCTTTTCGTGTCCCTTCCTTATAAAGCATAGGTTAGTTAATTTCTTTTCGTGTCCCTTTTTTATAAAGCATAGGTTAATGCCGTTTTAAAGGTGTCTAATGCGAGCACTATATCTAATGGATACCAGTTTCCCAGAAACGAAACATTAGCATGATTTTTTAGTCTGTTAGCCAGCGTTGGCACATATTATTACCTGGGTTTGCACTTATGTACATGTAATCTTTCAATAAAACGATCCATGGTCCCAGGTGGGGTGAGGAAGGCGGCAGGCAGTGGAGATGAGGGATGCGTTTTATCTATCGCTGTTGGCTGCGTGTTTTAGCTAAACTGGGGTGTATGAAGTTCAATGGTTTCGTTGCTCTTCGTCCCATTTTGCGCCCTTACTGATCATTTACGCTTCTAAACAGTGTCGTTAAACTATGTACTGTATCCATGGAAGAAAATCTCGGTCATTGCCGTATAATACTCGGATATTGCCAGTCTAAAGCCTCGATAATGTAATGTATGTAATGGAATGTAACAAGATATTTATAATGCGAAACTTAAGAGTCTCTCAGAAGAGCGCAACATGTGGCCATCAAACAGCTGAAAAGCGTGTCTTTAATAGGCTAGAGATTACCACTTAGCCACCATACAGCATTAGTGGAACGAACAGAGGACGGAAGAGCATTCCAGGTCCTCGGCGCTGCAATCGAGAAGTCCCGGCGAAAGCAGGGTACAATCACTTCATTTTGCGAGGCAAACCGGAGTGCCCGCCGAACAGTTTGTAAACTTTGAGCGTGAACTGGAAACACAGTTAGGCAATGCCAGTGGCAAATAAAGGATGGTGACGCTGATATTCTCTCCTATGACGCAGCGTCGTAAAACAGAAACTATAGCTACGGATGGAAAAATATCTAATTAGAATATTCGGTTAAAGGTCGAGGTAATAGGCCTTTGCGGCCACAAGATGTCGCTAAACAATTAATAATACAGTGCTCGTTTTGAACACCTTCAACACGAATTCATTCCACGGTAAAGAGCTGTAATATGCCAAAAACTAATCTTTGTCGGCAGCAACGGCCTATGTTGTCATACGCTGTCGTTAAACTGTGGATCCATCCATCATTGCCAATGGGTCCAAAAACCTTCCTCAAAGAGAAAGTATGACGTTAACGGTCCTTGGCGGCCACAAGCTGTTGCTTAGCGATTAATTATGCAGCAGTAACACCGGATCCTACCTACAGTTCAGAGATGGAATAACTATGGATACTGGCTATACACAATAATCAACATTACCGCATCGGCGGCCTGTACCATCCGCCCTCACCTACATACCCAACTGCCGACCTTCTGACCTGTCTTGCCTCGACGTTGGATGACTTTTTCGCTCACCAGTCTAACCCCCTTATCATCTTAGCTGGTGACTTTAACCAGCTCCCTTCCGAAGATATCCTTGGTTTGGGTCTCCATGTGGAGTTCGCTGGTCCTACTCATCTCGGACACCCATTGGATCGTATCTATGCCTCGGGACCAATGTACGGACAATGCTCGGCAATCAAATCGTCAATCAAGAACAAACATTCTGCAGTTCTTGCGAATTCTGAGACCGTAACTCAGAGGCCTTTGATTAACGACCGCGAAATCCGAAGTTTCCGGCTGCGGACGCCCGCCAGTCTTTCAGCTCTTCATGCCTTCATCATAAATCATACGTGGAGTTTCTTCATCGAGGACATCTCTATTGAACAAGCTTTTGATGACTTTTATAGTTTTATCGACGACTCGCTTAACCGCTTCTTCCCCCTCAAAAAGATAACAATCAAGAGAAAGGATCCGTCTTACATGACCCCAAAATTGAAATACTTACTTCGCCGTAGAAATACGCTTCTCCGTCGTGGAAGAGTTGAGGCTGCGGATGCTCTTGCCACTCGAATCAACGCCTGTATTGTTAAGACTAATTCTGCCTCCTTCCAGGGTCTTGAACGTGGCTCTCGGATGCTCTGGGCTGAGGTCAGACGGCTTCAGGGTCATGATGTAGTTAGTCCAGCGGTGATTGGAGGTGTAACGTGCGAGTCGCTAAACCGACATTATCAAGTTGTTTCGACTGATCTTGATTATATTGTGCCTTCGCTTAAGCTTACTGCTAATATTGAGCAACCTGTTAACCCTAAGGCTACCAATATGGTGCATCCACCCAGAGGATTTTTTCCATCTCAAACTTTTTCCGTATGGAATAAAATTTTACCTTTTAAGAAGCTGTAGGGGTTCATTTACACACGTTTTCAGGTAAAATGTGAGATGATATCTCACACCGTTCAAAAGTTATACCCAATATACCCGAGGTACCAGGGGGGGTGGATACCCCCCTAGATTTTCGACTATATCTTATCCGTCATTTAATATTAAGAGACACAAATTATACCATTCTATAGAGGGAATGTGGGGCTACATTTCTATGGTCACTGAGTTGACCTGAGACAACCGCAAGTGCTCAAAATAAATAATAATACGCGTAATATGCGCGAAAAATGGCTGAATGGAAGCACTCCCCTTAGTTTTTGTCTGTAGCGTATTCATTTGTCTTCCTGGAAGAGAAACAAAGATACCATTCTTTAGAGGGAGAATGAAGGGCTTCATTTGCATTCCTACATCTTTGTCTTTTGAATACCGGAAGTGATCAAAATAAATAATAATACGCGTAATCTGTGTGAAAATGGCTGAATACAGCATTACAACGTAAACCGATATATACGTGTGGATATATATGTATGGATGTACATTTATACTATATAAACATGTGTAGGGATGATTTTGTGTATCTTTTATACATAGATTAGTTTCAAACACACATAATCTTATATTTGTTTATCCAAAAAGTACCAAATGTACGCAATAATATACAATATTGCTAATTAATGGGTTCCGTTGTTAAAAGTGATGTAATTTCGAGGTGCATTCACATAATGTACAACTAAATATACCATTCTGTGCAGAAATGAATGCTGAATCCATTGCTATATTACAAGTTATGATATGTAAAACCAAACACGAAATCTAGGGGTGGTGGTAACCACCCCCCCTTGGTAGTCAGTGTTAAAAAAAAGCTTGGTAGCCCCTAGGGTTAATATTGATGAATATTATGTGTTTAGAGGATTGGAATCGGTCCGTGGGTCCTCAATTGGCCCTGATGGCATCCCTTCTTGGTTCCTATCCACTATGGCTCATCTCCTCTCTGCCCCGGTTACTTATCTTTTTAACTGTTCCCTGGCTTCCTCTTACACGCCGCCCCAATGGCGCTCTAGTTGTATCACGCCAGTCCCTAAAAACCTGCGTCCTCAAAATGAGGCTGACTTTAGGCCCATTTCTATTACTCCGGTACTATGCCGCATGCTGGAGAAAATTGTTGTGAGAAGTTACTTTTACCCAATCTTCACTGACACCGAAATAAATTCCGCCCTTAATGACCAATACGCCTTTCGGCCTTCTGGCTCCACTACATCCGCCATCATTGCTCTCACCCACGGAATTCTTGAGATGTTACACGATGAACCCTATGTTCGTCTTATCTCGCTAGACTTTTCACGTGCCTTTGACACGGTTAGGCACTCTTACCTATCTGAACAACTTGCTCAATTGCCATTACCTGACTTTCTGTACAATTGGATCTTATCCCTATTGCAAGACCGTCAGCATTGTACTAAATTTCTCGGCCAAGTCTCGGCCTTTTGTCGGATAAATGCTAGCATTATACAGGGCTCTGGTCTCGGACCTTCTGACTTTGTGGTAGCTATTTCAGGCTTGAAACCTGTGCATCGCAGTAATAGGTTGCTTAAATACGCTGATGATAGCTATATTCTCATTCCAGCATCTGCTATTACCTCCACTTCCTCTGAACTTCAAAATGTTGCCAATTGGGCACTAACTTGTAATCTTAAACTAAATAACAATAAATCCAAAGAGATGGTATTTAGGCGCCTGCGGTCTAAATTAGTTGATCTCCCTCCCCCTATACCAGGTATTTGTAGGGTATCTGAATCTGTTATTCTAGGGGTAACCATTTCGGATAGACTTAGTTTTGACCCCCATATTGACCGTATCTGTATTAAGACTAGCCAATCGCTCTATGCGATACGCATCCTTATTGAACAATGCCCATGGTCTCTCGGGGATACGCCTTTTTGATGTAGTTCGGGCAACCTCTCTGGCTCGCCTCCTGTATGCTTCCCCTGCATGGTACGGCTTTGCCAATGCTGGTCAACGCGCGCGTATTAATGCAATAATACGGAAAATGGTACGGCTAAAGTTTTTGCCTGCCGACCAGTTAATGTTCGATGACCTCTGTCGCCGTGCTGACTCTTCTCTTTTCTCATCTGTGCTTCACAACCCCAGCCATGTTCTAAATGGTCTACTGCCTCCTATAAAGAATGTTAAGTACTCTCTCCGTCCTCGTTCACATAACCGTGAGATCCCACAATGCTGACGCATTAACCCGATGTGGTTTTATTACGCGTATGTTATTTAATTGATTTTATTGCTGATCTTTCTTTTTACTATGACTATTACCTTAATCTCATATATCCATAGATGTCTGTTTTATTGTATTTTATGATTTTTTAACATTTGTGATTTTTGTGATTTGTGATTCTATACTCTATCTGATGTTCCCGCAGTGCGTTTGCAGGCGGTTCAATAAAGCACGTACTTACTTACTTACTTAGTCATCTTAAACACCTTTAAAACTATCCTGCAGGTGCTATAAATTCAGCAAAGCAAATTCTTTGATCGCTAGATTTCAACATGTTTTCGATACATGAAAAGTTCAAGTTACTTTTATTTCAAACGAATTTTTAAAGAAGATTTTAGAAGCAAATCCAATCTACTCTTGACATGAATTACGGACACTGTTGCAGTAAGGACTGACTGTCCATGTTCGATATTCACCAGTGTGATTCTCGTTAACGATAACGATAACGAAAATGTTCGTTAACGAAAATAAAATGACTTCGTTAACGATAACTATAACTATAACTAAAAAATATCATTAACTATAACTATAACTATAACGAAAATAACACTAACGAAAATTCATCTTTATTTTCGTTAATGCAAAAAATAAAAATAGGAAGTGCAATATGGACGATTCGACATAAATGAGAACGAAAAAGTGCGATATTTTTATTGTGCAATTTGTCAGTTACTTTGGAAACTTGTGTATTCATGAAGCTGAATGCACCCATGCTCCAAAGGCTTTCAAAGCTCTGAGCAAATTGTGAAAAAGCGTGTTAATACGAAAAATTTTGCTTATAGCCTTAATTATTGTAACTAGGTAGTAACTAAAATTAACTAAAATAAAAATCCATTAACTATAACTATAACTATAACTAAAAATAATACTAACTATAACTATAACTATAACTAAAATAAAAAACCATTAACTATAACTGTAACTATAACTAAAATAAATTCTGTAAGGAGAATCACACTGATATTCACTTCACCACTTGTCACGCAGAGGCTACAATTTGGCTGTTTATGTTCCGGCCAGTAGAAAAAGAGAACTTGGAATGTATTTATCTCGGCTGTCGTAATCGGATTCCAACATCTTAGCATCATCTGCATGAGTAAAATTTCACGTTGAGACGATTCGCGCATAATCACAAAGAAATGCGAATCTGAGATTTGTATTATAATCAAAGTGACGTAACAATAGACTACATATTCTCTGAACTTATATGACAATAGATTTGTTGTATTATAATCAAAGTGACGTAACAAGAGACCTCCTAGTCTATATTCTCAAATTTGAAATTGAACTTGTATGACAATACACTTGTATCATAATCAATGTGACGTAACAATACGCTTAGTCTATATTGTCAAAATGAATCTATAACAATAAATTTGTGTCATAATCAAAGTGACGTAACAATACGCCTAGTCTATTCTTCTCAAAATGAATCTGTATTACAATAGATTTGTATCCTAATGAGAGTGCCAGACCGAAGGCTGGGATAAGGAGGGCGACTGTAATCATCGTCGTTATGGCAAAGCTTCGTTAAATCGACTTATAGTACGGGTTTGAACCTGTCTAATGGTATCTATAGCTGTTTGATGTTCTCATCCGAAACATCAGGTTGAAATCCCGAGGAAGAAGAAGACAAACCTGAGAGTCAGCCATGGGCGAAGTGTTAGCGGCTTCAAATGTCTTAACCTCGGCATCTTAGGGCGAGTGGCCAGTCCTCTCCCTCGCCGTATGATCATCCCACCAACAGCGTATGGACAGAGTACTCATAATCAATATGTACTTTCAAACTCCATCCTTTTATTTATGGTCACATTTACTTGTCGAATTTACCCTACGTCCAAGGACGCTTGTCGTGTAGTCTAGCGATTTATTTATTTAGAACAAGGTTTAACGTCGTCATATGACATCAAAGGCCGTTGACGACAATTTAAAACATATACAGTGCAGTGAAATGAATTCATAGCGTCCAAAAGACACCATTTAAGACTGTCCAAACATAATATTAAAATGTCATTAGTGTTCATTGTTTAACGACATAAAAAAGACAATTCACAAATATACAGTTTGATACATGCAATTTGGTATCTGATGCAAACTAATAATAATCTTTTCTTTATTGAAGCACCTGAAAAACGCACTGCGCTGTACATTTACATGCTATGCAATTGAAACAATCTTAACTAGTTAACTACTAGCAGAACAGACAGCTTGTAATACACGGCGCTAAAAGCAGCCTACAAAGCAAATCCTCCCCACGGGGCACGAACTCTGTACCTCTCGCTCTCTACGCCAGATGTTTTCCAACGCGCTATCGCCCCCCAAAAAAAACAACAACAAAACTCAACAATACTTTAGCAGAAATTGTCGTATACAATAAATGTTTCTTAAAATTAATTCTTGATCACCATTCCTAATGCACATCTACTTCTTACTCTATTTATTTCATTAACATTTATTTTGCAAATTTAGAAGACATGGAAGTTAAACGATTTAACGGATTTGCTCAATTTATAGGATCTGAAGAATGCGTGTTAAAGGTGTCTAAGACGAACACTGTATTACTCTTTTTTATCGAGACCTTGCGGCTCGGAAGGCCAAAGTCGTCGACCGTTTACTTATATTCTAATTAGATATTAGATAAGATAATAATATTCCTGTTTATTGACGCTGCGTCATAAGACAGATAATCAGCGTTACCCTCCTTTAACGAGGCTTTACTGAGTATACGACAGTTGTCGAGATTGCGTTTCATGTACTGCACGTAGTTTACTGTATAACGTAGCATCATGCTGTCTCCTCGGCCTGACCTCCCGGATTCTGACCTGGCACCGAAACGGACCAAACAACCTGGCTATAATTGTGGACTTGATTTGACTAATCTGGTCTCCAAGACTTGGTTGTTGCTTGGGCTGAGAAATTATGGAGCATTTGCAATGGATTACTTTATATTCCGTTGTATTACATGATATTACTTTGTAGTCGTGTTCCTTGTCAAGTGTGATTTCGATCTGGCTTCTTAACCTCGGATTCACTTGAAGCAACCAATAGAGATCTGGAATATGGGTAGGGGGTGGGGTGGAGCTTCTGTGAGTGGAGCTACACGGATCTAACCACAGGTAATCTTATCAACATTTAACATAATCATATAATTTAATCTTAACTGATCATTTAATCTAATCATATAATCTGTTCTGATCTACATGTAGTTTATGTATAGTCTGGCGTTTAGTATAATTCTAATCATATAAGCTAATCATTCACAACAAAACCTTAATGATCTCATCGAAACGTCTAATGTAATGGTCTAGTCATTTAATCTAAGCATTATGCAACATTATTATATAACCTAATGGCAATGATCATGTTCCGTTGGATTCACTGAGACAAGCAAATGTTTCAGGACATTAATTTTAATATAGCGCAGTTTTCTGTGGTTGGTAATTGCTGCCCAGACGTATGAATGGTTTTATTGAGAGAGATCTCATCATACGATTACCTGAATTGTCAAAAGAGCGTACATGTATGGATAGACAGGTGAACAGTTTTATGCGGAGATTCTATGACGATGGCCGTGAACATAGTAAACGCGTAAAGGTAAGTCATTCAGAAGCCAATTACGAGTGCAGTCATGCGTAAATTCAGTCATCCTTATATTCAGTCATGTGTACATTCAGTACTGCGTAAATTCAGTCATGCGTATATTTAGTCATTCCTAAATTCAGTTATGCCTAAAATTCAGCCATGCGTAATTTCAGTCATTCGTAAATTCAGTCATGCGTATATTCAGTCATGGGTAAATTCAGTCATTGACGCCTCCTGTCATGCATTCATTCGTTTGTTCGTTCATAAATTCCGTTTCTGGATATGTATAATGTCTGTATCATAATCGTGATCTCTAGATTTCTACAGCGCCCCAGAGAGCAAAGTAGATGGATCAAATTTATCTACAGACGCTCAGTCAAAAGAAAGTCAATAGACAGGTAAGATGGTCAGGCTCCGTCACAGTACCCGAGATACGAGATAAGCGAAACGACTTAGCGCTCGTGAATAAGCTGGTGCCCTGCGCTTATCGTCTAAGTGGCGCTTTAGTAATTTCGAACTTACGATTAGTAGTAAACATTGCTTAACTGTTACGTTTGGCTACCAGAGCCTTGCACGTTGACTTCTCTTAAAATTGCTGCAGGAATCACTTACTTTATTATTAATCCAATATTTAACCCATTAGTGCCCAAAGTTGTAAAACTGAACAGATTAAGTTATAGTTTCAGTAATCTCAACAACTTAGTGCAGTAAAATAGCTGACAACTTATTTATTGGTACCTACTTCAGTATGAGTACTTTACATACTGTCCGTTATAACGGACGTCGGGCACTAGCCCAGTGATAACCATAACTTAGTTTACTGTTACAGAATCAGGGCTGCTAGCTCTTTCATACAATATTTCCGGAATGTTTTGATAGTTTGTCACATTATATACTATATATGAGGTTGATTGTAATCATAAGCTTCACATTTCTAAAGTGCTAAGCTATAGCTAAGTGCTAGGCACCTGCTATTCACGAACGTATTATGCAGTGTGATAGTACTTGTGACAAAGGCCAGCGACACATTTCTCAAGCCTTGCATGGACGGTTTGTGTCTCGTGATTGTTCTACCTTGAATAGATGGTACACCATGGCACTTCAGGAGACATACAGCCTGCTGTCGACTGAAGTCAAACAAACTTTCGCTGCCTCCCTAAACTTTGCGAGAGATATGCCATGTATTGACCACTGTTACGTCAAGCAGGTAGACACAGATTGACCATCACCCATTGCCTGATCCGTAGTCTTGCTTATCAACACCACCCAGACCTTGATTGTAGAGGTGGAACAAGTGAGTTTGAGAAACACAAGAGACTTTCTTCTGGCTTTACACACGACTTTTGTCTACCATCCTAAACTTTGATGCAGTGGAAACGACACTGTTGTCATGCCAGCAAATCATCAGCACACGATCTAGAGGCATATCATCTTCTTGGTTCTTTTTCACTGGCTGCCATATATTTCAGGGTAAATTGCCCCGTTCAGCTCCCCTGATTGTACCTTCTGCTTCGTACCCAAATGCATGGAAGTAGTGCAAGAGTCTGTAAACACATTGTCAAAATGAACTCTGAATGACTGTCACCTTGTTTCTCAGTTTCTTCATGTCAGCATGCAGGCCCAACATTGTCCATGCATGTGTGACTGGCATTTGGATCTGTTGGCATGATCTGTCTGCAGACTTCACATGAAGTTGATAACAATTTGCACCTCAAATGGCATAGACTGCAAGAAAGGTGTTCTTTCCTTGGGCTGTTTTGCTTTCTCTGCGAATAGTTTTCCTATGAAGCTCATTGTCCAGGGACTACAAAATAGTGAGTAGCTAGTCTAAAATTAATAGAATTCAAGCTAACGGTAACTTCATATTGCAATTAATACAATAACAAGAGCAACTGCTGGGACAGAGAGGCTTGGTGACTTTACTGTGAGGAACAATAATGTCTTAGGGCTAGTGCCCGACGTCCGTTATAACGGACGCTAACATTGCAGTGGAAATTTCCATGGTAAAACAAGCAGTTATTGTCATAATATTCTATCAACACATAGACCCATATGTGTACTATAAACAACAATAACAGTTTCCTAAAATTATTTCTGGTTCATTACCAAATAAAAATATACTAACTAGCTGTAACGATGTTTTTTGACATTTTGTAGTAGACGTTGAAACCAAAACTGTATATTTTTCTAACTGACATAATCCGGCAATCACAATAGTGGAATGTATAGTCATATGGTCCAGTATTAAAATGAAATAGAGAAGAGCCTTGTATACAGTTGCCTGTTTTTTTGCTAACGTGTTTTCTAAGCGTCCGTTATAACGGACGTCGGGCACTAATGGGTTAACGACATCCTATAGCTACACATAGCCCTTCAGCCCTTATCAGTCAGCTTACCGCGAAGGCTATTCCACTGAAACTGCTCTTGTCTCTACACTGGATAACATCTTCTCCTGTGTTGACAATGGTAAAGCCTGCCTCTCAGTATGTCTTGACCTCAGTGCAGCCTTCGACACCGTAGACCACCAGCTACTTCTTTCAAGACTAACCAAAAGCTTCGGTGTCTCTGGGACTGCCTTAAACTGGTTAGCTTCTTACCTGAGTGACCGTAGTCAGCAGGTAGGCATCGGTACCGCTTGGTCTGAGCCCACGCTTTGTACTGCTGGAGTACCACAAGGATCTGTCCTCGGTCCTTTATTATTTACAGTCTTTACTTCCCCAATCAGTCATATAGCTAAGCACTTTGGAATCCAATTACAACAGTACGCGGATGATACTCAGCTACATATTGCTCTGTCACACACTGACGTCAGTCTGGTAAACTAAAACTTGAAGAGTGCCTCTCATCTATGTATGCATGGTTCTGTTTCAATGGTTTGGCCATAAACCCAAACAAGTCTGAGGCAATTCTGTTCGGTTCACGGCCAACGCCTGCGTTCTTTCCCTTCACTTTCTAGTGTCGACCTCGCAGGCACTGCTGTGTCTCTTTTAGATACTGTCAAAACACTTGGGGTAACCCTGGACAGTAAGCTCACATTCCGACCGCACATAACCAACCTTTGTAAATCTTGTTTCTATCACATCAGGGCAATACGTCACATCAGGTCGGCTCTAACAAAGAATATGTCTCAAACTATAGCCTGTTCACTTGTATCCTCTCGTCTTGATTATGCTAATTCCCTTTTGTGGGTGTCTCAAACCTTGAACTCAAAAGGCTGCAACGAATCCAAAACTCCTTAACTCGTGTAGTGATGCGTGTCCCACTACGAACATGCTCCTCAGTCCTACTCCACGAGCTGCATTGGCTTCCTGTTGAATTCAGAATAAAATTTAAATTGGCCTGTTTGACCTACAAAGCCCTCAGTACCAGCACCCCTACCTATATTCATGCACTACGAACTCCTTAAAGCTGTCGTTGAAATATGGATCCATCCAATGGTCAGACTATTTAACAGACCTGTAGACACGTAGGGTAAATTCGATGATACCGATGAAATGATGATAAATAAAGGTTTATTATGTCTACCATTGTATGGTTACGCTTAACCCTCTTAGTACCGCTTTCAGATAGTATTCATGTTCTGATTGCGGGAATACCCGCCAAGCATCGCCAAGGCGTTAAACTTATTAGGTACTTACTAGCCTGTCTGGGTGTTAGGGGAACTGGAAAGAGTGTTTGAAACATTTATGTCCATTGGGTAGCTGGACTCAATTTCATACCAAGTATCAGCCTTAATAATAACTACTAAGTTTTGTTGTTTTCGATACATTCTATATGTCTGGCAGTACTGCTGAACAATAGCGTATCAAAATAACCGGATTTATCGCTATTTTCGAAAAATAATGCTGTTGCTCAAAGGGTTAATAAATGCGTAATATTAATGGTTATGATAAATAGTTTAAATGTACAGATGGATTAAAATAAGATTTGATATAATAGGACAGTACTTCTTGAATGGATAGCCTGATGGTTGATAGATGGAAGACCATTCAAGAAGGGAGGATTTAATTATCATTTCATTTAATTTGAAATAGTATAATTACTAACTAATTAGTAACTGCTTTGTCTGAAGCACGAGGCATCGAACGATGGCGCACCAAACACAACCGTAATCATTTCCCGTGGAGAAGATCAGAAGACTATTTCTGATGAAGAACTGTTTCTTTCTCCATGCAGATGTTGTCCCGAAGAACTGGTCTGGAGGTGGAAGAGGGGCACCCCTTCATTTCCCATGAATTGCAATTTACATCAAGTGCAGTTTACAATTATTGCAGTATGTATTAATTGCGTTTCACAATAAATTCAGTATACATATTTGAAGTTTACATAAAATGAAGTTTACATTAAATGGAGTTTACATTACTTCGAGTTTGCATTTTGGTGCAATCCACATTAATTGCAGTTTACATTGAGTGCAGTTTACATTAGACACATTTTACATTAAGTGCAACTTGCTGTAAATTTTTTGCGAGACAGTATATTTCAGTAATGTAAGTTAAAGTGGAATGTTCAATAACCCCGCACTTTGTTTAGGTTTGAAATAGGAACTAAAATGGTGGTACACAATAGGAAAGTGGTTATCGTGCTGATCTGTCAATAGGGAGATTGGGGTTCAACTCTCCGCCTGGGTAAAAATTTATTTAAAGATTTTTGTTCCACCTTCCTCCCTAGCCAACTCAGCTGTAGTGAGTAAACTGGCCGAACACTGTCGATGAGAAAATCAGGCGGCGAGGGAGAGAACTGGTGACGGGGGGGGGATAAAATCACCGCCAGGTGGAGACACTGCCTGATCAGTTTCTGTCGATGGGATTGATTTATTTTTACCTAGGATTTGTGAGACGCTGTAGTCGATTGAATGAGTGCTTCCATTGTAACGCGAAGAGTAAGGGTTCGAGACTCCTCCTCTGGGTTACTGTGTAGGGACTTTTTATTTTGGCATATTACAGCTCATAAAAGTAAACGCGTTTGCTGAACTTATTGTCTGAAAGAAGCGTTTTTTAGGTGACTACCATTAATTGTTCGATACTCCTCCTCTGAGATTGTTACTGTGAAGGGAATTTGGACAAGTCTTTCACTGAAAATTGCTCAGCCCAAAAGACTTGTGCTTGGTCATTAGACAGTGGCGCCCAATAACACCATTAACACGCATTCCTCCGATGCTATAAATTCAGCAAAATGCGCTCATTCGGTACGCTCATACAACCACGAACGACTCAAGGGTAAGGTTGACGTTAAAGGCCCATGGCGGGCACAAAATGATGATAAACAGTGGTTAATCTGCCTACCATCTGTTGGCGCCTTCAGAAGGCTGCACAAAACTGATGGGCGATGCTTATAATTTACTCTGTGACACAATCCCGACAAACTACGCATACATGAAAGAGACTCTCGGCCATTGCAATATTCGTCAGTGGTGCCAGTCTGAACCCTGGATGCAGGATGGCGACGCTGATTATCTCTCTTATGACGCAGTTTCGCTAAACAGGAACTAAGCCAAGGATGGAAATGTATTTAATTGGAAAATAAATTAAAAGTCGACGTAACTGACCTTCGCGGTGATTAACGATTATAGTGGTCGTCTTAGACACCTTTAAAACGCTTCCTTCTGACGCTAAATATTGAGCCAACGCTTTATATTGAGCCAACGCTTTCAATCCACCTCGGAGCGCCGTTCGAGCAACTGCCTCAGAAGTTCACTCGACGGCATAGATGTCCGATGCGTACGCCTTGACGGGGCGAGGGGGCTTCAGCCGATCCTGACATCTGGCCAGCCAGGGAAGATGAGCTTCAGCCCGGTCTGACTCCTGGCCAAGCGGAGACGAGGATCGGTGACCAAGTACGCAAGGGCAAAGTTACCTCCGCCACTGAACGTTCGTGCATTGCACCTCCGTGCTTTGTGCCAGTCTCAGTGCCAGTCCCAAGCCTGGAAGAAGGAGGAGGGCGACGCTAAGGGTCTTTGTTACCATACAGCTAGTCGTTAAAAAGTCCATACAACAACAATCGCTAGGTAGCACCACTATTTTACTGTTCTCTGTTTTCCTGATTCCTGACGCAGGCACTGAAACAGGTCGAGAGCGCTGCTGAGTTTTGAGCAGCGGTATATAAATGTTCGATTACAATTACAATTAAAATATAGCAAAACATTGCATAACGTCGACGTTAGCGGTCCTCAGCGACCACAAATGATGATAAAGAATTCGGAACTGCCTGTCATCCGCCATTGGATTGTGGTGCCTAATTAATGCGTAATTTTACGATAATAATAATAAGCAACAATAATTATAATAATAGGATGGAATTTGAATGCAGAGAGGGTTGTGCATGAGTGGATTCCAGAATGACATTTAGAATTGATTTAGAATGGCTCTTGAATGGCTCTAAGATGCATCTTGAATATTTAGACTAGATCTGGGAATGGTTTTAGGGCCAAAAAACAAGATAGGACTGGAAACCACGACTTGCCGTCGGTTCCTGCGACCTCCATCTCCTGAGGTGACTTCTGGAAGCACTTGGCTCGTCTCTTGGCGTCACGGATGGAAGACTCTCGCTGCTTCTTGACGGCTCGTACGTTGCTGAACATCTGGTCAGCCGCTGCCTTGTCCAGACAGCTGACCACGGTCATTCGAGGATTATGGATTGCAGCGACGTCTAGCTGTTGTCGAGTGACCAGATGTTGACCCCGAATGCGACGAGAAATACCACGCAGCCCACGTGACCATTTCCAGCCGCATGATGTAGCGCCTTTCGACCGAAATAATCGCAACCAATCACATTGGCGCTAGAAAAACAATCGTAATATTAAACCTTTTCCACTAGTATGTTCACGTGACCCGATGCAGCTGCCCACATGACTGGGGTCATGCCCTTGTCGTCCGATCGGTCATATTCCTTCCAAGTGCCCTCCCTGATTGCGTACATATCTTCCTTTCGAGCAGCATCGTGGAATCTCTGCTGATGACATTACAGACGAACGAAAGGAAATTGTAAAGTAAAAACCTGCTTACACTGTAATAAAGAACTAGTATAATTTATTTAGCGCATGTTTGAAATCCATCGTTCAAGGGAATGGAAAGATTCAGCATATTCACATGTATATACATACCTCAGATGTACGTAGAGACTGAAACAGACAGAGAGACATACATACCTCTTTCAAATTGCTTATCCACCTTAGGCTGCCTCTCTGTCTCTTACGGACTGATCTTCTGGATGTTGACCTGATTACGGATTGTTTTGATGCGCCATCGGTTGATGCCTTGTGCATTAGACACCGGCGCAATAGAAGTTGCTAATTACATTACATTACATTACATTACATTACATTACATTACATTACATACGAACATATGCAGACAAGCAGACAAACATACAGGGATTGAAGCAGACCAATTGACAGATAAGCCCAACTCTGATTCCTCCTCTTCCCCTTATCTCTACCTTCGCTCCTATTCTAATCACCATCCTCTGTTCCCGATTGATTGTCAGTCTCCCTGACTGTTTGGATCTTAACCTGGAACCTATTCTGACTGTATATACCTGCCCACCGATTTTGTTTTGACTGAGCGCCTGTGAAAGCGGTCGATCCCGTCGCAGAATTTATTAGAGCGCTTTATAAATATGGTGAAGAAAGATCGACGTCAGCAGCCATGACAACTGTAAGATGTCACGTAACACTAGATGATGTTTTGGTTTAGACACCTTTAAAACGATCTCCGTCAGCGTTATAAATACAATTTCTGTGATTTTGCAATATTGTAGTTTTTTCACAGACTGTATTATGCCACCTGAACGATGAGAATTGTTCAAAAATAATTCCACACCTCTTTTAAGTGAGATATTCGCCCTTTGAGTAAAAGCTGACCAGCGGTTCTGTTAATTGTGTAAAAAATTTCGTTCTACTGCGCTCGATTGTAAGTGGTCGCATAATACTAGTGATTACGATGAGTAAAAGCAGAAAACTTTGCCACCGCTCGCACTCATGCAGCGCCAGTGCAAAGCATAGAGAAAGGAAGAAGACAGTCGACGCTAACCATTTTTGGTATAACACAGTGTCGTTAAACGGCAACTAGCTAATAACAGCAGAAAAGCGGTTCTGTATAAGCTGTATTACTCCATTGGAACGGTGAGAGCTGTTCAACACAATTATTCGTCTCTTTTAAGTGCGATAATCGCCCTAGAGGAACACAGAATAGTTGTTCTACATTCTACCATTGGGATGGTAAACATTGTGCAAAAGAATTGCACACCTCTATTACCTGTCATAGTGAACCTCTAAGTGAAGCGACAACAAAACTCTATATTATCATACTGGATCGGTAAAAAATCAAATAAATTGTACACCTCTTTTAATCGTCATCATTGCCATATAAGTACAAGCACACGCGCTGTTCAGCAATGTTTCTGGGTACATTGGCGAAATTTGTTCCACTAAATTATACACCTATTAAGCCTGACAGTCGACCTATTAGTGAACGTGGTCCTATATTATGCCATAGGAACGGTGACAGCTTGCAAAGTAATTTCTGACGACGTCAACCGTCTTTGTCACCATTAGATGTCGTAAAACTCTGGATCCCTACAATCTTCACTGTTTCGAAATACGTTTAATTCACAACTAAGCCCGATCACTTTGCCAGTCTATCGATTTCGTTTTGACTGAGCGCCTGTGATTAATCTCGTTCCTGCCACTTAGCTCTTTGGGGCGCTGTATAAGTATCGAGATTGCGTTTATTCTGGAAAGGTAGCCTAAGTTCGACGTCAGGATAGTTTTAAAGGCGTTTAAGACGACTACTGTTAATTAATCGTCAAGCAACAGCTTGTAGCCGCCAAGGACCGTTAACGTCATATTTTCTCTTTGAAAAAGATTTTGGACCAATTGGCAATGCAACGCATTTGCTATATTTATTTCGTGGAATGAATGCGTGTTAAAGGTGTCCAAAACGAGCACTGTATTATTAATTGTTTAGCGACATCTTGTGGCCGCGATGGCCTATTACCTCGACCTTTAACTTAATATTCTAATTAGATATATTTCCATCCGTAGCTGTAGTTTCTGTTTAACGACGCTCCGTCACAGGAGAGAATATCAGCGTCGCCCTCCTTTATCTACCATTGGCATTGCCTAACTGTGATTTCCAATTGCCACTCAAAGTTTACAAACTGGTCGGCGGGCGCTTCGGTTTGCCTCGCAAAGTGACTTCATTGTACCCTGCTTTCGCCTGGACTTCTCGATTGCGGCACCGAGGACCTGGAATGCTCTTCCGCCCTCTGTTCGTTCCAGTAATGCTGTATGTGGCTATCATGGTATTCTCTAGCCTCTTAAAGACACACTTTTCGGCTGTTTGATGGCCACATGTTGCGCTCTTCTGAGAGACTCTAAAGTGGCGCGTTATAAATGTCTTGTTACATTCGATTACATACATTACGTTATCGATGCTTCAGACTGGCACCATCCGAGTACACGGCAATGACCGAGATTTTCTTCCATGTATACAGTACATAGATTAACGACACTGTGCAATAGCATAAATGATTAGCAAGGGCGCAATAAATGGGACGAAGAGCAACGAAACCATTGAACTTCATACACCCCAATTTAACAGCAACCCGTTGCCAACAGCCACAGATAAAACGCATTCCTCATCTCCTCCACCTGCCGCCTTCTTCACGCCACCTGGGACCATGGATCGTTTAATTGCCAGATTACATGTACATAAGTGTAGATCCAAGAAATATGTGCCAACACTGGTTAACAGACTAAACAATTATGTTAATGTTTCATTTCTGGGAAACTGACACCCATTGGATATAGCGCTCCACTTAGACACCTTTAAAACGGCATCAACCTAAGCTTTATAAGGATGGGACGCGAAAAGAAATTAACTTACTTGAAATAAAGGACGAGACACTTATAAAAAATTAATTGTTGGTAAATCAAAAAGCGCATAATTATATTATTATTCCTAAAACCATTCCTAGATCCAATCTAAATAGTCCAGATGCATTTGAAAACCATTCGATACCTTTTCGAAATCCATTTCAAAATATCTTTAAAGAATCAACTCGGTTTTGAAATGGTTGTTTTTTTCTGTTCTTACGAAGGCCACTTCCGTCAAAGTGTTCTGTTTGTAGTTTTCCCGGCGGGCGAAGCTCACCAGGCGGACGCTCATGGTCTACGGAACAGACAAACAGTCTGGGACCCTTGTCCAACGGTACAACCTCTGTCCGGTTCAATTGTAATTGTAATCGAACATTTATAAATTTTTAAGGGGACACTCCTCTTCACAACGTCCCGGTGTCAAAAGACCACTTCCATCACTCACCGCCAGGCGTAGACACTGCTTGATCAGTTTCCGTGCAGGGAATCGAAAGAATGTGTCCTAGTATTTGTGGGAAACGGTATCCAGTTTGGATAAATGCTTGGCTGGTATCGCGAAGAGTGCGGATTCGAGCCTCCTCCTCTGATATAGTCATTGTGTATTGACTTTTAGCAACTACTTCATTCACAATGTATTGCTCAGCGCTAAAGATTGATTCCTGTTCATTGGAAATTAGGTCTTTATAAACCCACAAAAACCTTTGCGCATTAGTTCCAAGATGTTGCTTAATAATGGATAACACAGTCCTCATCTTAAACACCTTTTACAGTTATTGCTCTTAATCTATAAAAACCATTCGATTAATTTTGAAAATCTATTCCAAATACCGTTCAAGAACCAATTCAGTTTTGAAATGTTTTCCTGAGAGGCCTTGCAGGCCGAGCTGGCCCTCTTTCCTCCCCTGCCGAACGCGACCCCTCTCAACAGCGGTTGTGGGGAATCGTTCACGTTGTTCGCGTCTCTTCTTTTTGTCGTCATTGTAAGTGTTTCTTGGGAAAATAGAGAGGTGGTTTCCTGTGGCCTTCCTCTCGGTGTTTTTAGCGAGACACCATCTTGACCAAACAACGATACAGAAATAGTGTGAAAAACGCGAAAACACTCCCCGGAGCGGATGCAGATACAGATCATAACTTGGTAGCAATGACCGTTCACCTGCAATTAAAGTTCATCAGGAAGAATAAGAAAAAGGTAAACAAATGCAATAAGGAGAAGTTAAAGACAAAGAGTAAGGAACTGGCAGGAAAAATAGAAGAGAACATCAGAGAGATGGAAACGGCCACAACTGAAGAAAGGTGGAGAGGACTAAAGGAGACCATCACACGGGAAGCGATGAGGACGGTGGGGCAACAACAAGGACAGACGCCACGGAAACCATGGATAACGGAGGACATGCTAAAAGAAATGGAAGAAAGAAGGAAGTGGAAACACCAGAACACAGAAGAAGCCAAGAAAGAATATAGAAGAATAAACAACAAACTGAGAAGAACAACGAGGAAAGCAAGAGAAAAATGGTGGGAGGAGAAATGTGAAGAACTGGAGGAACTGCAGGCGAAAGGAAGATACGACCAAGTATATGAAAAAGTGAGGAAGATGACAAAGAAAACAACAAGGGAAGGAGGAATAGAAGTGGAGGATAAGGAAGGTAAGATGCTGCAGGATCCAGAAGAGATTCGAAATCGATGGAAAGAATATGTAGAAGAACTATACCAGAGTCAGGAAAAACCAAAGAACCTGAATGACGGACCGTACATGGGGACAGGAGAAGATATAGGGCCTGAGGTGTTAAAAGATGAGGTATTGGCAGCAATCAGTGGCATGAAAAACAACAAAGCAGAAGGGGTAGATAACATCCCAGCCGAAATTTTAAAAACCTAGGAGAAAAAGCAACAGGAGATTTAATAAGATTATTCCAGGACATATATAACACTGGGAAGTGGCCCGAAGACTTTCTAAAGACCATCATGGTACCCATAAAGAAAAAGAACAATGCAACAACTTGTATGAATTACAGAACAATTAGCTTACTGCCACACGCAGCCAAGATTATGCTAAAGATAATAACAAAAAGAATACAGGCAAAGGTAGAAGCTGACAAAGGATTAGGAGAAGATCAATTTGGGTTCAGAAAGGGTCGGGGTGCAAGAGACGCCGTCGGATCACTGAGGGTCCTAGCAGAAAGAAGTCTGGAGTATGGACAAGAGGTTTACATCTGTTTTGTGGATTATGAAAAGGCGTTTGACAGGGTAGATTGGAGGAAGCTGATGACTGCACTGAGACGAAGAGGAATCGACTGGAAAGATCGGAGGCTTATATATAGGGAACCTTTATATGAACCAGCAAGTAAAGATAAGAACAGAAGGAGAATGTTCAGAGGAAGGAGAAATTGGAAGGGGAGTAAGACAAGGATGTCCTCTATCACCACTCCTCTTTAACATATATTATATAGAGGAGCTAATACAGGAGGCAATGGAGGAGATAGAAGAAGGAGTAAAGGTAGGAGGAAGACTTATAAAAGCCTTAAGATTTGCTGACGATCAAGCAATGTTGGCGACGACACAGGCAGGTCTACAGAAGATGATGGACAAATTAAATCTGACCTCAAAGACATACAACATGAAAATAAACATTGGAAAGACAAAGAGTATGAGGATAAGCCGAGAGGAGGGGGAGGTAACAGAGAAAATAAAAATCAACGGTGAGGAGGTGGAGCAGGTCAAGAGCTTTTGTTACTTGGGAAGCATGATAACAACAGATGCAAGGTGTCAAAGTGACGTGAAACGAAGAATAGCACTGGGCAAAGATGCTTTCATGAAAAGAGGAGAATTGATGAGAGGAGGGCTAAATAAAAGCCTAAAGAAAAAACTGGTCAAAACACTGGTATGGAGTGTGGCACTATATGGGTCAGAGACCTGGACCATCAGGAAAGATGAGATTAAGAAATTAGAAGCTTTTGAGATGTGGATCTGGAGAAGGATGTAGAAGGTGACCTGGACTGAGCATATAACGAACGACGAGGTACTACAAATGGTTGATGAAAACGATCGCTAATAACAACAATAAGAGAAAGACAGAAGAACTGGGTGGGGCACGTATTAAGAGGAGACTCCCTCCTGAAAGAAATCATAGAAGGGAGAATGGTAGGGAAAAGAGGGAGGAGAAGACCGAGGCAGATGATGCTGGGATGGATGGCCGACGGATACAGCGAATTAAAGGAAAAAGCACAGCACAGAGAAGAGTGGCGTCATTGGAAGTTGGAACCTGCCGAAGGGCAGAGAACTTAAAGAAGAAGAAGAAATCTGTGTGCGTGAAATCTAGCGATAAAACGCATTGGCTGAATTTATAGAGTGTGTTTCCACAGTTTAACGGCAGCTTATGACAACATAGGCCGTTGCCGCCGACAAAGATTAGTTTTGGCATATTACAGCTCTTATTTTATAGAATTTATAGAACCTTAAGGCAGCGTTTTAAAGGTTGCCAAGAGGTAAAACATTTCGTAGTTTCTGATTAACGGCGGTTTGTCGTAATAAGGGAGTTTAACGTCGCCTTCCTCCTAGGCTTAGTACTGGTACCATTCGATGCCGTTTTATGATAGTCTACAAGTTGAATAGTGTTCTGACGATTAAACGCTTTTTGCAGAATTTATAGTTGGTTGGTTGGTTGCTGTTTAGCTGCTAGGTGCTATAACGAAGAAATTGGCCTCGCCCCTCCTTTCTTCAGGTTTGGAACTGCACTGCCATAATACAAGCAGTATTGGAGCTAAAAATTTATAGTCTGAAGGAAACGTTTAATGGCGTCCATCATTAATTTTAAGCCATCTGTTTGTGTCCGCCAACGACCGTTAACTTCAGACTTACTACATGAGAAATGTAGGCTATATTGATCCACTGGCAATTTAACGCATTTAGTCAATTTATAGAGATTGACGAATGCATGTTCAAGGTGTCCAAGACGAGCACTGCTAAATCTGCCAAGGTGCATCACGTCGATTCGTCGACCATTAACTTGTATTCTAAATAAGGTATAATATTATTTACATCCGTTGCTGTAGTTCTCATTCTGGAAATGGATACAGTTACTGCCGCTATTTCCAATGAATCAGAAATCAAAGACTCCACAGTCATTAGGAGGCTGCTTCGTGATGTGAACTTTATATCATGATGTAAGTAACCTCCATTGTGTTGGTGTCTAACCTACAAGGTATCAACCGATGGCGCACCAAATCCAAATCGCAATCAGGTTAAGACTGTTGGAGAATAAGCGATGTGATATTCAGCTGTATTATGCCACACGAACTATGAAAAATGTTCAAAATAATTTCGGCCGATATCAACGGCCTTTGTAAAAAAGGGTATTGGGTATACTCCGCAAAAAGACCAGGAAGTGTATAATACTTTTGAACAATTGTTTATCAAGATCCATTTAGCGGACACCACTTATTCAGTGGGAGTAGTATATAGGCCTCCTGGCCTGAGCTTGTCAGATTTCAATAGAGAATTTGAGGACTTATTACGAGGACCTGTTGGGAGAGGGCAGGAGCTTATAATAACTGGGGATTTCAATATCGATCTTCTCAAAACTAATGATCATAATGAAACTAACCAATTTCACAACTGTTTGACCTCACATCAACTTTTCCCATCCATCACGAGACCGACTCGCATCACTCCTCATACGTCCACTTTAATTGATAATATATTTTCTACTGCCTGGTCGAAGCTTGTTAGTGCAGCTATTATTGTCTCTGACTTGTCCGATCATCTCCCGGTATTTGCTTCATTTTCATCACACAGAAATTATAAGAAAAATCTCTACAACTATACAACTACTCGAAAAATTAACGAGGAAAATATTGTCAAATTTGATTCACTACTTGCAGATATAAATTGGGATCCGGTTATGAGGGCTTGTGAGGATCGGGATGCCAGTTTGGCTTATGAAATGTTTTTGGAAACCTATAGACTTGCTTACGATAAGGCATTCCCGCTGATAACTAAACATAATAAATCTAAGAAATATGTTTTTAAACAACCGTGGATGACTCCCGGAATTTTAAAATCGTGTAAGAAGAAGAATTCTCTTTACTTGAAATTCATTAAATCGCCAAGTGATGTTAATAGAATGAAATTTATTGAATATAGAAATAAATTTAAATCGATTAGGCTCAAGGCTGAAAAAAGTTTTTATGAAGCTGAATTTTCTAAAATTAATGGTGATGTTAAACAAACATGGAAACTCATTCGCTCCATAATGCAATTAAGTAATGAGGAGGAGCTCATTGAGGAGTTAAGAATTAATGGGACTAATGTTAATGATGCGCAACAAATGGCCAATGGACTTAATGACTTTTTCACTAATATTGCTCAGTCACTTGCTGATAAACTACCTCCTTCTCCCAACAATTTTAATAGTTATCTTAAGTCTCCCCAGCAAAATTCAATGGGAATTATATTAACTACCCCTGAGGAAATTTTAGAATTAGGAAGGAATTTCAGTAAAACTCGCAGTAAAGGGGTTGATGATATAGACCCTTCTCTAGCCGCACCTCACTTGGATAGAATTTCCAAGCCTTTGGCTGACATTATTAACTGCTCGTTAAGTACTGGAATCGTCCCTGAAGCTATAAAAATTGCTAAAATAGTACCTATATTTAAGAAAGGTGAAAAGGATAATGTCTCTAATTATAGGCCTATTTCTGTTCTACCGTATTTTTCGAAATTCTACGAAAAACTTATGTATAATAGACTCTCCAGCTATGTAAAAGACTATAACATTATATACCCCTCGCAACATGGATTTCAACAAGGGCATTCCACTTATATGGCATTAGTCAATATGCAAGATATGATTACTAGGGCCATTGATAGTAATGAATATTCGGTGGGGGTTTTCTTTGATTTAGCAAAGGCCTTTGATACGGTCGATCATAGTATCCTATTAAAGAAATTAGAATACTATGGTATCAGAGGCATCCAACTAAACTGGTTTGCAAGTTACCTTGATAAACGTGCTCAAAGGGTCCTTTGCAATGGTGTATGGTCAGAACTTAATTGGATTAAATATGGTGTCCCTCAAGGATCCAATCTTGGGCCGTTACTATTTCTTCTTTACATTAATGACCTAGCTAAAACTTCGCCTACTTTGTACTTCATTTTATTTGCGGATGATACTAATGTCTTTTACTCCCATGGATCTTGGATGGAGCTCGTGCGCCTTGTGAACTTGGAACTTGCTAAAATAAATGACTGGTTTGTGGCAAATAAACTTTCATTAAATCTAGATAAAACAAATTACATCTTGTTCAGATCGCATAGAAAGACTCCACCTAAAGAGAATTTGGGTATAACAATTAAAGATACTCCTCTTACGCATGTAGAATCAACTAAATTCCTGGGGGTACATATTGATCAACATCTGACATGGAAAGTACACATTAACGAGGTCTCTAATAAGATTGCTAAGAATGTTGGAATTCTGAGTCGTATAGCTTATCTGTTACCTCAATCTGTTAAGATAAATCTATACTATGCACTTATCTATCCATATCTTAGCTATTGTAATTTGATTTGGGCAATGATCTATCCCTCTAGGTTGACAAGATTGATAATTATGCAGAAAAGGGCTGTTAGATTAATTGCTGGTGCTCGAAAACAGGCACACACTGCCCCACTGTTTAGTGAATTAAAAATATTGAAAATTGACCAAATAAGGGATTTTCAAGTTGGAGAGTTCTTTTTTCGCATGGAGCACGGACTTCTTCCACAGATATTCAAGGATTTTCTGCCCCACGCTTATGATATCCACTCCCACTATACTAGAAATGCCTCCACTTACCGTTCTGTTAAGGTTCATTCTAACGCTCGGTTACATACAGTCAAGTCCCAGGGGACACATACATGGAATACAATCCCTTCCAATATACGTATGTCTAGCAATTTGTTCATCTTTAAAAAAGACTACGTACACACCTTTTATCTGTGTAACATCCATACATTACCGTGAATGCCATCAAGCCGCATTTAGTTAAGTTATTAGTTAAGATTGTAGTTAAGTTTTTCTCTTCATGTAATGATTGGATTTAATTAGGCCTTATGCTGTGCAATCATCCTTGAGAAAAGCGATACTGTTGTTCAGCCATTCCTTTATATGTCTCTTTTTTACAGGCCATTATTGAATTTAAGTTATAGATTACAAAGGCACGGGCACCCTACTTTAGCGGGACTAACATCCCTTCTGGGTGTCCCTTTTGCTACCCTGGTTTCTTTCTATTATCTTTATGTTGTTATACAGTATGTACTGCTGTTATGTTTTTTGGTTGCAAAAATAAATTGATTTGAAAAAAAAATTGATTTGATTTGTTGTCACAATGAATGAATGACTACGACAATTTCTACAGCGCCGTAACACGGCACATGCCGTTACAAGGGCGCTTTAACAAATTCAACACTGAATCAGAGATACGCTTTTTCCAATGAATCAGAAATCAAAGACTCCACAGTCATTAAGGAGGCTGCTTCAAGTTGTAATTGAAACTGTTGATCCTATCATAATCTGGAAAAGTCTTAGTTAACAATGAAATGAAATAAACGACTGAGCAGAACGAACAGATATAGCGAGGGAGTTCCAAAATCTACACCAAGCAACCGAAAAGACTCTTTCATCAAGAACAGTTCAAGTGTTAGGTATGACCAGAGAAAGATAATGTGATGACCTCGTTGAATAACGATGAGTCTGGAGAATGAGGATTGATCAGAAGTATAATTGCTGTTAGCCAGAGTTCAATGTTTTATAAGAGTTACGCATAGGGGTTTTAAGACGAATTATTAAATCTGTGAAAGATAGCTCGAAACAGTAGTATTTTAACACTAGAACGTCGGCATGGGTCATTTTTTACCCATAGCGCACTTTGCGAGCGTGTCATGTAGCACCCAGTAACCATTAAATAAAAATATTTTCTGACATCTATGGCATTGTGGCCGAAAAGGCATAGAAGAAAAATCTTATTAATAGCTGGTCAGGTATAGGAGTTATAGCAGCCAATACCATGACACTATTACTGCAAATGCCTATTTTTCTAGTGTATATCTTATATTAACCGTACATATTTGTGACGGCATTGCAACGCTCACGTTCTTCCCGCCATTTGCAAACAGTTTCGTTCATTGTTTCAAACACAATTGATATAAAAACAGCTACATCTGAGGGTTATCGATACCTGCGCTAAAATGAGTCGTCGTGTACGATATAGGCTTGCAGCAAACCAAGCCCTTCCTTTGATTCAAGAAATCGGTGAGGACACTTCTGCTAATCGGAAGACCATGATAGTGAGGCCCCTGTCTCATATACCGGAATACAAAACCTGTCTGTTGAGGCAAGTAGCAGTTCTTCTGTTTCAAATGTCGAAAATGATCATGGTGGACATAGACGAACCGTTAGCATTAGCAATCCTGAAGTTCCTATCTCTGGAACTGGAAGTGTGTGTGCATGTGGTCGAGGGGGTGCACGTGGTCGAGGACGAGGTCGTGGTTACAGAGGGGTCGCTCATCATCTCAACATCGTGACAGCACAAATGCAGCAGCTACAGAAACCAGGGAAGCATCAAGGGATGGCAATGTCTGGAGTTTGATTTCACCCGATGATGCACCTCGTGGAAGGCTAAGCAGTCAGAACGTGCTCCGCGAAGTTTCAAGACTAACGCTGTTTGCGACACAACAAATAAGAAAAGATTCTATTTTGAGCGCGTTTCGACTTCTAGTTGATGAAGGCATGATGCGTCATATCATCCAACGATGCTCTGAAAGAGAAGCACGAGCGTGTCTGGGAGACGACTCATGTTCAGTATCGCTTGAGGAACTTGACGCCTCTAAAATAGTACCTTCAGGTACTTTAGGGGCAGCATAAATAAATTAAAAGTTTAACTTTCTGAAAGCTTATTACAATGAGATCAGTAAATCATTCAGTTATTGCCAGGAATTGTTAAAAAATGCGTGATGTTTCTGCGGCGGAAGATTCCGCCACGCAGAGCATGGAGAAATTACTTCTGCGGCGGAAGGTGTTTAGCATTTTATCTAATGAGGACACTAACCCTAATCCTGAACCTAACCGACCCTCACTACGCCAATTGATAGAAGTAACACATTTTGGACAATGCGCATGCGCCGAAGGTTGCGCGTGCGCAAAGGTCTTCTGTCGCGGATTTGTATAAAAAATATTACTTCTGAGGCGGAATTTTCCGCTGCAGAAGAATTATCCTTAAAATACATTATTTCTATCAATGAAACTGTATGGGTCAAAATGACCCACTCCGTCGTTTTAGGTGGTAGAAAAAAGCCGTCCTTCTAGTGTTAACGGCAGCTTATGACAACATAGGCCGTTGCTTTGGAGCAAGACCCAGTTGAGATTTGAGCATGAGAATGAAAGCTTAAAAGAGGTGTGTAATTATTCTGAACAGCTCTCACCGTTCATATGTCATAATACAATCCAGGCTCTGGACTAGCACTACCCGATCGTAGGCAACTTTCCGTTGTTTATCAGCATCTTGTAATGATTTGATTGTACCCTTCTTTTGAACCACCACCCGTGCTCGTCGGGAACTCTCGTTTGCGGTGCCACGGATAAACGCGGTTGCTAATTTTGTGGCATTGGAAGAATGCTCTTTAAAGGTTTCAAAACGAGCACTGTGTAATCGATTGTTGCTGTAAAAGCCTATTCCGTTATGTCCTTTTGGTATTTCTAATCGCTAGATGTTTGCCCGTCCTAGGACGTTAAAGTATAGCGAGCTCTGGCGGGCCACTTAAAATCAACCCTCCCTTTCCTTCCTTCCTCCCCTCCCGTCCTCCTCTCCCCATTCTTCCCACCCTCCCACTACTCCTCCCCTCCCCTGCACTTCCCCTTTCACTTTAGATTCCCTTTTCTCCTCACCGCTCCCCTCCCTTCAACCCCAGTAATTTGTTCTGCGAGCTGCCATCTGGCGAATGACGCAGTGAGAAAAGAGCGTTACACGACGCACATGACAATTCTGTGAGTTTATATTATTAATATTTTCATTCGTGGCGGTACTTTCTGTTTAACGATGCAGCGTCATAAGATAGATGATTAATAAATAATAATAATATATTCTTTATTAATTCAGACTGAAAATTACGCAGGATGATAACAAATCAGTATGAACGGATGATCACAAGTTATTACAGGAGTCGAATTTAACTGTATACGGCAGCCATGCAAGGCGCCGATCACGTCCTACATCTCATTTTAAAAGATGGACCATCTTGCAAATGATACGCTGAGTGGACCTTTGGGAGGGTACGGGAAGCGATCCCGCTTCCTACTGCTCTTCACGCCACTGATGTTACCACTACACTATGGACCCAGCATCGCCCTCCTTGATAATGCATGCTTCGGACTGGCATAAACCGATGGTAGAACAGTTTTTAATTGATTATTGTATTGCAGGCTGTCTGTTCTGTTAGTAGTTAACTAGTTAAGAATTGCATAATTGTACACTGTAATCATTCTGCGTTGTGTCAGTTTGAAATTAAACGAAGATTATTATTATTATAATCATCACCATTTGTGGCCGGCAAGGACCGTTCCCTTTGACATTACCGTTTGAGTGTTGCTGCGTTGTTTGCTCTAGCGAGAAAACGCATCGGCTCTATTTATAGCATTGTAAGAATGCGTGTTAATGGTGTCCAAGACGAGCATTGTATTATCTATTGCTTTCCGTCATCTTGGTTTCGGCGCGCGATGACGATCCTAATATAGATGCGCATTTATTAAGCGCCACTGTTTAATGACAAAGCATCAATTGATGGCGCTGAATAATCGTGAGTGAAGGACTGCCTCAAGGTCTATACACAGTGCTCTTCTAGCCAATCGGCCACAGTGTCCTCAATAGGAGACGTTGTGTTAGTGGTAGTACATGTAAATTGTGAAATTTTAATAGCAGAAAGAGACGTGGTATTTATTAAGCGTCACTATATATTGTATTGTATTTGAACACTTGTTATAGCGCCCCTACCAGATTGCCCATTCAGAGGCGCTCCCGACTACTGCGCGGACGCTGAATCGGAGTTTCACGCCGAAGCGCATAAGCAATTGCGAGTGAAGGACTTGCCCAGGGTCCCTACGCGGCGACTTTGAGGTGGATTCGAACCCGCAACCCTCCAGCTGCAAGGTTATGTGAGGAAAGAGCAGGGTAAGTTGAGGAAAGTCGATACCCTGCAGTTGTCTATGGCTACCCAGCCAAATGAGCTGTGTTTTAGAGGGATTTAAGAGTAGCCGATTTGAGGCCATCCAAGAAGAGATTATCTATCTAATCACGGAGCGTCGTTAAACAGGTACAAAGCCACGGATGGAAATGTATTTAATTGGAATATAAGTTAAATGTCGAGGTAATTGACCTTCGCGGCCACTAGATGTCGCATAACAATAAATGATATAGTGTTCGTCTTAGACAACTTTGAAGCGCTTGCTTCAGAGGCTATAAATAAAGCCAATGCGTTTAATCGCCAGAGAGAGAGTAACTAAGAGCTGTAATATGCCAAAAACTAATCTTTGTCGGCGGCAACGGCCTATGTTGTCATAAGCTGCCGTTAAATGTGGACACACACAATCGCCAGAGTCGTCCACGAGACCTGCGTATAGGGTAAGATCGACGTTAACGGTCCTTAGCGTCCACAAAATGACGATGAACAACAGAAAACTGCCTACAATCGTCCATTGGACTGTGGCACTTAATAAATGCGTAATTATTGTAATTATTGTAATAGTAGTAGTAATACTGATAAGTAACAATAGGATGGAGTTAGAATGTAGAGAGGGTTTAGCTTGAGTTGATTCTTGAATGGTATTTGGAATGGATTTAGAATGGTTTATGAATGGTTTTAAGATGCATCTGGAATATTTAGACTGGATCTAGGAATGGTTTCAGGGACCTATAGATTTCGCTATATACATGTAATGGATAATGATTGTGATTGTGGCGTTAACCCTTTGGAGGTGAGGTGAAGCATTGTAACGTTTGAGGTGAGGTGGGGTCTGACATACCCCAATACATATAATTACCTGCAAGTCGCAATATCAACTACATAACATAAATTGTGAGCTAAACTATAGTTATGTAACCAATTATCGGCTAAACTGGTGATTTTCAGGAACAAATAACAGTTTTCAATCATAATTGATATGGCCAGCGTGGTGGCGCTCAAAATCAAAGCGGTCCTTTGCAATGGCATCTTCGTGGCCCTCGAAATATGTAACATTTGGGAACACGCGACATAATACCCGTAATAATGGATCAATTTTGCATCGATGCAACACTATTATGCAGTAATATCTTATAATCGTACAATTTTTTCGGCACTGTGCCGTGACTTTTTTTAATTCATTAAAATCAATATGTATACGCAAAATTATAATGTCACTTTAATATGCTAGAAATAAAAAAAACTGGCGTCCAAAAGTACCTGAAAGTGTCCTAAAGTGTCCGTATTTCACATTCACTAAGGTAGACAAAAATAATCCAAGTTGGTTCTACGTTTTCCGTAGAAAAAACAGCGTAGAATAGCTATGGGGTCTGTCATACCCCACCTCACCTCCAAAGGGTTAAACACCTTTAAAAAGTTCTCTACCGACGATATAAATTCAGCAACTGCGTTCAGTCACCGAATATTCAAAGAGCTGTATTATGCCAAAACACTAATCTTTGTCGGCGGCAACGGCCTCTGTTGTCATAAGCTGCCGTTAAACTGTGGACACAGTCACCGAATCGCTGTTAACCAACAGTAACCGTTAAACAATGTTTGCCACTAATCGTAGGAAAGTACCACAAGACGCACCCTATGCCCAAGACGCACCCCCATATAATATCCAGACTGGCTGATACAGGAACGCAGCAGCCTACTTACATAATAAGTAGATCAAGTGTCCATATGTTATTATTAATCGGCGTCCTTTGTTTGGAGAGGAAAGCGGTTTCCGAATTAAAAGTAAGTTTTCGGCATTTTTGAACTTTTGCGAGTGATAATTCAACAAGGCTTTTTCACAAAATTAAAGAGCAGTTTGGGAATAATCCTTACTTGTGTTTCTCAACCTCTTTATCAACTGCAAATGTGGTAGAGTATATTTTAGCAACATCTAAGGGGAACCAAAACTAAATTGTCTTTAGAGGGTAGACCCGTCGGAGCCCAAGAAGCACCACGTCCCGTATACCCAAAACGCACCGGGTGCGTTTTGGGTATGCAAGTATGGAATATCGGCAATTAACACGAATATGTTCACATTAAATAGAATCAACTGGGTAATTACCAATATCTATAGTCTGAGATTACTTTTATTTGATTGGTTTTATTGGTTTTCAAATCATGGGAAAGGATTATATGCGAAAGACAAGCAGAGGATCGTATGGAGAGGGAACACCCAAACGTGCATTAGCGGTCCTCAAGGATGGGCAGTCTTACACTTGTAAAAAAACATTTTGGAATTCCGAGAAGAACTTTACAGAGACATTTTTAAGGGGCAAGTGCTTCAACTCTGTTGCCTAATTCTGGGAAGATTTAGAGTTACTCTGATCGAGAAATGTGAAAAATACCTTTTAATCTGTAGTTGCTCGACATTTGACTGACATGCAATTTTGCTTAGGCCCAAACTGCTGCCTTAAACATGTCGCTTTTTGAGGTCACCCTGTTCCCAAGAGGCACCATCGTTGACATCAGATAAATTGAAAAATTTAGCTGTTACAGCACAATATTTGTTTAATTTGACAGTGCACATACTTTAAACAATAAAAGTTCATACTAAGTGCATATTTTGTATTTTCATAACGGTATTAATTATGATGCTACAAGCTAGAAACGAAAAGGGGGTGCGTCTTGTGGCACTCTCCCCTAATATTTTCGAAATTACTAAAGCGCCACTTGGAAGCTAAGCAATTGAGAAGCGGAGCGTCGTGTCAAAGAAATCGTTTATCTCATATCTGGGCAACTGTGACGGAGCCTGGCCATCTTACCTACCTATTGATTCTCTTTCTATCTCTGGATAAACTCGGTGCGTATACTTTGCTCTTTAATAAGGGCGCTGTAGAATTCTCGAGATCACGATTACAATACAGGCATACATACACCGAAACGGAATCTATGAATGTACAACGCCCGGAATGCATGACTGAATGCAGTAATGGCTGAATTTACGCATGGCTGAATTTACGCGTGATTGTTGAATTTACGCGCGACTGCATTCACGCATGACTGAATTATGCTTGACTAAATTCACGCATGACTGCATTTACGCATGAGTGAATTTACGGTTGATTTAACTTTCGGACGACTAAATTCATAATTGGCTTCTGAATGACTTACCATTACGCGCTCACTATGTTTACTGCCATCGTCATGGAACTGTTCACCTGTCTGCCCATCTGTCTACCTACACGCTCCTTTGGCAATTCAGACCTCTCTCAATAAAACCATTCATGGGTCTGTGTAGTAATTACCAACCACAGCATTGAAAGCGCTTTTGTGAAGTACCTAATATGCGCTATATTTCATTCATTCATTCGTTCGTTCAATTATTAATTAACGTCGACTTACTCTATGACATAAAGTAGTGTTGGTCTGGCGATAGTAGAAGTTTCAATATATCGACACTGTTTGATAGCAAAAATATCACATAAGTTAACGATGCAGTGTAATAACAGATACAAATAGCTTTGCCCGGAACTGGCAGCACTCGATGGAAGAACAGCGTTCGGTTTTTAACCACTTGTGGCCGCTTAGGGCGGTTCTCGTCGACTATACAGCATAACCCGTTGGAGGTGAGGTGGGGTATGACACACCCCATAGCTATTCTACGCTTCGTTTTCTAGGGAAAAAGTGGAACCAGCTTGGATTATTTTTGTCTACCTTAGTGAATGTGAAATACGGTCACTTTAGGTCAATTTCAGCTATTTTTGAACGCACATTTTTTTTATTCTGTTGCAAATTCAAGTGAAATTATAATTTTTCGTATACATATTGACTTTAATGAATTAAAAAAAAAACGGCACAGTGTAGAAAAAATTGGTGATAATAGAAGATAGTGCAGATATAAGATATATCCTGTTTTTTGCATAGATGCAAAATTGTTCCATTATTACTGGTAGTATGTCACGTGTTCGAAAACGTTACATGTTTCAAGGGCCACGAAGATGCCATTGCAGAGGGCCGCTTTTGATTTCGAGTGCCACCGCGCTGGCCACTTCAGTTATGATTGAAAAAGTTATTTGCTCCCGATAATCACCAGTTTAACTGATAATTGGTTACAGAACAATAGTTTAGCTCACAATAAATGTTATGTAGTTGATATTTTGACTTACAAGTAAAAAATATGCATTGGGGTATGTCATATCCCACCTCACCTGAAACGTTCCAATGCTTCACCTCACCTCCAAATGGATAATGGATGATTTGTTTGACACTGCCGATTGGATTTGGATCCATAGTTTAACGCAGCTTATGACAACATAGGCAGTTGCCGCCGACAAAGATTATTTTTGGCATATTACAGCTCTAAGTCGCCGATTAAACGCATTGGCTATTTTTATTGCCTCGGAAGAATGCGCGTTATCGGTGTCTAAGACAAGCATTGTATTATCCATTGCTTAGCGACATCTTGGGCTTGGTGCGCGATTGATTATCATAATATCTTTGTGCATTTTTTGGCCGCCATTTACATAATAACCAAGCATAAATCGATGGCGCTGAGCAATTGTGAGTGAAGGACTTGCACGTACTCCACGAGGTAGCGTCGTAAGAGAAATGAATAGCATTGCACTCTTTATTAATCTAGTCTTCCGACTGGAACCATCCAATGCTAGAGCAGTTTTCCGTTCTTCGTCGCCATTTTCTGGCCGCCAAGGGCCGTTCTCTTTAACCTAACCGTATGGACTTGGAGGACCGACCTGAATTGACTCTAATTGACAAAACGCATTAGCTGATTTTATTTCATCGATTAAATACGTGTTAAAGGTGTCTAATAACGAGCATTGTATTGTCTATTGCTTAGCCACATTTTGGACTTGGCGCGCGATGGATAATCATAATATATATATCTGCATTTATTAGGCACTGCTGTCTAATGACCAAGCATCAATCGATGGCGCTGAGCAACTCTAAATGAAGGACTTGCTCATTGCTCAAGGTTCCCACTCAGTTACTGTCTCAGAGGATGAGGATCGAAACCGTCTTCTCCACGTTACAAAGCCAGTGTTCTATCCAATCGGCCGCAGTGTCCCACAATAGTAGCAGGGTTAGTAGTAGTAGATTGTAATAGTGGTAGTAGTAGAAGAAGATTTGGTAAATTATTAAGCGTCGATATCTAATGACCAAGCATCAATCGATGTAACGCAATGAGATAATTATATTACAAGCGCTAGAGAGAGTATGACGTATCTTCCCTGCAGGCCGCTGTAAAGTAACGATACTTAAGCAACCTTGACCCCTGGTCAAACAAATATAGTCTAAATATAGATATCAAAGGTTAAGGTCAGAGCTATATATTACCGAGAGTTCGGCAGGTAATGGGAATTCAAATAACGCGTGTGATTGGTTGAAATTCATGGACACGGTCAAGCTTAAACGATACTGTTTAATTTCTATTCGAAGCTTATGAATTGCAATAAATACAACGACACAAAATAACAATTTACCGATGAAATGATATTCCAGCAGACTTGTTTTCTGGCGTTAGTAATCGAACCGGGTCCGTGAAAACTTCAGGCAAGAGTGTTATCCCCTCCAATGCAGCATTGTTATACAGAAACTGGCGCTACTGATGGAAATATAATTATCGAATATTTGTATCTAATATATATATATATATGCCTATATATATATATATAAATTAAAGGTCGACGCAATTGGCCTTGGCAGCAACAAAGTGTCCCCAAACAATGAATAATACAGTATTTGTCTTTAACACCTTTAACACGCAAACTGGCTATTCTATAAATTCGGCAATTAGTTCAAACGATAGAATTGTAAATTCGACATTAATGTTAACTTAACATAAGCAAGGTAAACAAAATAATGTAGGCCCTAAATAAAGTCAAGTTAAAGAAAGGTGAACAACGCTAAGTCTGCCTTATAAAAGGTGAGTCAATTGAAGACAATGTCTCAAGGTAAGGTATGGTATGGATGTCGATGCCATGGTCACTCTTGCAGAAAACTGGACGACGGTTCCAGCCCATCATCTATGCAAGATAGCGTCAAAGCAGGCCAACAGGTGCGTTCCTTATCGGAAATCTTAATATGCAAAGATAGCAAAGGTAACAAAGGTAAAACGGACAAAGGTAACACAAAGGTAAGAATGGTAAATTGATTAAGGTTTCCCAACGGTGACGCAAAGATGAAAAATGTGAATTGATAAAGTGTCTTTGTAAGGTACTTAAGGCGTTTTACGTTGTCTTCATACGTACATTGTGGTCCAAACTAGATCTGGACCAACCCTATTGAATGCCTTTCCCTGCTCTATACGTGTTACTATTTTTCTGAGTATCTTTCCACATCCTTTTCCTCCTCAAAACCTTTTTCTACTCTAGGAGTTCTCGCACTATGAGCGCTACTGAATGGCCACTGCTGTGAACGGCGCTGTATAAATAAATACAATACAAACAAACATACACCCAATACAATACATACGCCGATGCAAAGGTATTTGTAAAGCAAAAACAGTGACGTCATCAACGAATATTTACGAATATTTACGAATATTACAAATGCCCTAATATTCACGAATATTTACGAATATTAAAGCCTGAAGTCACGAATTCTCGTTCTATGCCATAGACTGCATTTATGTCTAATTCAACTGATCGTCTGTATAATGACCTGACTGCGGTTTGGTTTTGGTGCGTCATCGGTCGATGCCTTGTGCATCAGACACCGGCGCTATAAAAGTTTTTAATTTAATAGCAGTAATAATCAATTACCTCAATCGTGGTATGATTATTTGTTTACCATTGGTATGTACTAGCAAATAGTAAAGACATTTCGTAGTTTCTGTTTAACGACTCCTTGTCGTAATGAGGATCCCTGACGTCGTCCTCCTCTGTTATCAAAGCTTTGGACTGGCACTTCGCAATGGTTGGCATTAGTTCGTTGTTTATCAGCATCTTGTAACGGCCAAGGACCGTCAACGTCGACCATAGCCTATAATTGAGGGCAGGCGTTATATCTGACGATGGATAGGATAGGATCCACAGTTTAACGGCAGCTTATGACAACATAGGCCGTTGCCGCCGACAAAGATTATTTTGGCATATTACAGCTCATTATCAATTTGATGTTATATCTGACGATGAAACGCGTTTGCTGAATTTATTACGCCTGTAGAATAGTTTTAAAGGTGTCTAACGCGACCACTAAATAATTAATTGTCAAGCAACATTGTGCCCGTCAAATGCCGTTACTGTCATGCTAACTCTTTGAGGAATATTTTGAGACCTTTGTCATTTCGATCTTAACTTAAAACTTACCTCTTTCAATTTGCTACCATACCACAGACTGCATTTCTGTCTATTAACCGGAATAAGGCTTGGTTTTGTTACATTGTGCATTTTAATTTAATAGCAGGTATTATCAACTACCCCATAGAACGAGTATGCGCATATTACGAATATTAAGATTTTTAGAAATTTACGAATATTGACGAATATTGACGAATATTAAAACTGGCCAACGAATATTAATTTTTTTAATACTTCAAAATCCGGAAATTGTAGTAAAACTTTCAGTGCCAACAAGGAGGTATTAGAACTAGAACAAGAAAAGTTACATGTTAGAGTAACTCATTTTATAGCAGTAACTTCACTTAGTTTATTGTTCGAAGTCTCAAAAACGCTAAATGCGGGCAGATCACGCGGTATTCACATTTTTGGCGCCCAAATGAACGACACCAATATTAAACAAAAACGACCGTTAAGCCTATGTGTTACTCAGCTCTCTCTACAATTCCTTATCCCTCAGCCCAAGATTCCTATACTGAGTGGAAGGACCTTGCCCTCACCCGAACTAGCGCATAATTAATCAAACGGTACTGGAACATCAGTAACCCACATAACTTATAGCTTCAAATTATATAGAATTTCAGAGACCGCAGAGAGAGAAACAGAGACAGACGGATACAGAGGGAGACAAATCGTAGAGAGACAGACAGAGACAAACTGAGAGACAAACTGAGAGAGACAGAACTGAGAGAGAGAGAGAGAGAGAGAGAGAGAGAGAGAGAGAGAGAGAGAGAGAGAGAGAGAGAGAGAGAGAGAGAGAGAGAGAGAGAGAGAGAGAGAGAGAGAGAGAGAGAGAGAGAGAGAGAGAGAGAGAGAGAGAGAGAGAGAGAGAGAGAGAGAGAGAGAGAGAGAGAGAGAGAGAGAGAGAGAGAGAGAGAGAGAGAGAGAGATATATATATATATAGAGAGAGAGAGAGAGAGAGAGAGAGAGAGGTGTAAAGTCATGATTGCTAACGGTATGGAAAAAGTATGGTATCCAGTCTAAAAATTGACAAAATGAACTTAACACCTTATTCACTTCTGCTTCGGTATCCTTCTAATAATTATAATGACGTCTAATGCGAAGGTTTCGTAATGCACAAGACCTCAATCGATGGTTGCTTCAAAGAAAATGGAAGTCGAGAATCGTAAAGAGATTTCGTAGTTTCTGTTGAACGCTGCTGATGTCTGACATCGCCCTTCTCTGCAATCCAGGTTTAAGACTCGTAACACTCGACCATAATCGTTATCGCAATCGTAGTCTCAAAACTTCTAAAGCGCCACTCCAAAGCCAAGCCCAGGGCACAAGTTTATTCACGAGCGCTGCTTCTAGTCAGAGGAGTTGTCCAAAAGAGTATTCCGAGGGAGGGCCGAGTCCGTTTTTCAGAGGTTCAGAGGGGGCACAGCAGATGTTAAGGTGGGTGTCGTTTAGGTCGCGGATTGGAGGCTACAGGATCAGGTGAGTCGGGGTAAGAGTTCTTGAAAAGGAGAGACTTTAGTTTCGAGTGGAAAGCCTTGGGGTGATGGATAGAGGAGCTTGAGGCATATGATGATGATGGATGATTGGCGATGATTGTGGAGTAACCGAACAAGTGCGGAATTCAAGAGGTGAATCGTTCCAGAGAAGCGGTGCCATGTTGGATATTGTTTGGTTGGAGAAGTTGAGATGAGTAGTGACCGGGGGTCTAGAAATAGTTAGAACAGAAGATGATCTGGTGCATCGGACTAGCAGGATGGTGAAGAGATTTTCTGGGCTGGGAGTATTGCAGGGAGATGTAGGTTAGCGTTTTCCCGTTGTTTATCAATGGGCCGTTAACATCATCCTAACCAATGATCGTTAATGGATCAAGATCTACCAATAAAACGCATTGGCTGAATTTATAGGTTCTGAAGGCAACGTTTTAAAGGTGGCTAAGAGGTAAAACATTTCGTAGTTTCTGTTTGACGATGATCTATCAAAATAAGGGTGTCCGATGTTGCCCTTCTCTTGAATAAAGGTTTAGGACTGGCGATAACACATATTGACTGAATTTATAGCATCTGAAGGCAGCGTTTTACAGGTTGCTTAGACGTAAATATATTTCGCAGTTTCTGATTAATGACAGTGTGTCGTAATAAGGGTGTTTAACGTCGCCTTCCTCCAAGGCTTATGACTGGTACCATTCAATGCCTTTTCTAACCGTATCTTGTGGCGACCAAATTGCCATTAACGTCGACCGTATGATATAAGTTGAATAGTGTTCGGACGATTAAACGCGTTTGCAGAATTTATAGATGGTTGGTTTGTTGTTGTTTAACTACTCGATGTAATAACAAAGAGAAATTAGCGTCGCCCCCTCCTTTCTCCAGGCTAATTACTGGCACTGCCATAAGCTGTGGCAGAGTTAAAAATTTATAGTCTCATGAAAACGTTTTAATGGTGTCTTCATTAATTGTTGAGCAACTGCTTGTGTCCGCCAAAGACCGATAACTTCATACTTACTACATGAGGAATGTATTTGGTTTCACTGGATGGATGGATGCAGAGTTTAACGACAGCTTATGACAAAAAAGACCGTTGCCGTCGACAGAAATTATTTTGTCATATTACAGTTATTATTTCAAATAGTAGTAGTAGTTTCAGTTTAACAACACTGCGTTATTACAAAGATCATTAGCGTCGCCCTCCTCCTTTATTCAGGCTTCGGACTGGCACAGACAAAGTACAATCAGTGGCGCAGTTATTATTTACATTCTTTGTATTCCTAAGTTTAAAGTCGTCATATGACATTAAACGCCGTTGACGACAATTAAAAATTATGTACAATGCAATTGAAAAAATGATAGATTATGAGAGGCACCATTAAAATGCGTCTAGACAGTACTTTACAGTGTCACTAACATTCATTGTTTAGCAGCATAACAAATTATTATAGCTCAGATTCTAATGTCAACGATACTGCCATAAGATAAAATAAGATGATCTTTGAGTGTCCACAGTTTAACGGCAGCTTATGACAACATAGGCCGTTTCCGCCGACAAAGATTAGTTTTGGCATATTACAGCTCTTTTACTTCTCATTAAGAAACGTCTTTGCTCTATTTATAGATTTTGAAGCATGCTTATTCAAGGTGTCCAAGATGAGCACTGTATTATCTACCAAGGCGAATCACGTCGACCTTTTACTTGTATTAGATATAATATTATCATTTACATCCGTAGCTGCAGACCTCATTCTGGAAATGGATACTGCGTCCATTTATAAAATGAAAGTCAGAAATCAAAGGCTCCACAGTCATAAGGGAGGCTGCTTCATAAAGAGCCAGGTTTCTCTGTGAACTTTATAATATTTCATGATGTAAGCAACTTCGCTGGTGTCTAAACCACAAAGTATCAACCAATGGCTCACCAAATTCAAATAGTTTTTGTTTTTGAATGGCGCTATATAAATGCTCGATTACGATAACGATTACGATGACATCTAGCGAAACAACGCGACTGACGTATTTAGAATCTTGATCGAAAGTCTGTTAAAGGTGTCTAAGGAGAGCATTGCATTCTCCACCGTATAACGCCATCTAGCAACCTCAGTTCAATGTTTTATAAACCATGAACCCCAGTTCGACACAAATCCTTTAATTAGACGAAATGGAAGCCAGTGTAAATAGTTACGCATAGGGATTATAAGACGATTTAGCTCCTTCGATCCTCCCACTGCATATGTACTGAGTATATCTCTGTGTTGGTTCTGTTGGCTAGGATGCACAACTGTGATTTTCTTGACATCGACATTATTCTATAATAGACGTGCAGTCGTGCACCAGCGTTAACGCCCAAATTGCAGTTTATACATCCGTAGAAAGTGTTTCGGTGTGAAATGATCTACATCCAACAAATTCTGGGTCAGGGCGTAATAAATAAAATACGTCCTCTTTTTGGACTCTAACGAAAACACTGTCGATTGGATGGATCCACAGTTTAACGGCAGCTTATGACAACAGAGGCCGCTGCCGCCGACAAAGATTAGTTTTTGGCATATTTTTTGACTCTCTTGTTTATTGACACAAGAATTCACCAGTAGCAGGGTTATCCGAGTGACCTGTCTTGCTAATTGCACAGCGACCATCAGAGTAGGCTACTCCGGGTGACATTATCTGTTTAATGGCACAATGACTGCCGTTTAGACGCAGTCGATTTATTTATAACTTCGGATGAATGCATTTTAAAGGTGTTTAAGCCGAGCACCGTTTCATAGTTATATTGCTTATCGACAACATGAGATTGGCGCGCGAATGATAATCATAGTAATTGTTGTGCATTTATTACGCGCCAATCTGTGCTAAGCAATCATGAGTACATACATACACTACACATTACAAGGCAAGCCCTCTAACCAATCGGTTACCATGCTCCAGAAATTCAACAAGAACATAATTTTTTGGAATCTGTCAAGCAGCGTTGACACATATTTGATTGACGCAGGGTCTGTGGTGGGATGAGAAAGGAAGGCGGCGGGAGAGATGAGGGATGCGTTCTATCTGTCGCTGTTGGCAGCGGGTTTACATAGATTGGGGTTGAATGAGGTTTGTTGCCTTCTTTCATCTTCGTCCCATTTTTTGTCCTTACTGAGAAGAAGTTGTTATTTATAAATTGTTTGTTCTAATAAATTCCTCTTTATAATCCTCTACTATAATCCGCCCACGCTCACATAACCACGTTCTCCCTAGATTTGATTCCCTTACCAGGCGTGGCTTCTTAGCTAGGATGTTGTACAGTTAGACATATGTTTTCTAGTTGACTTAATTTTCCTCTAATTATCGTTTTCTTTGTACATAAATTATTTCTGACTTTGTATGTAAAGCGCTGGGCGTTTGCTTGCGTTTAATAAAGAACATTCTTACTTACTTACTTACTTACTCTTCTCTACCTGCCTTTCCTCCTCTTCTTTCTCGTTTTTCACCTTCTCGCTCTTCTCTCTCGACTTCTTCTGTCTTCTCTTTCTATCGATTCTTCAATTTCTCTTTTTTTTGAGGGTGGGGCGATAGCTCATTGAATAACATCTGGCGTAGAGAGCGAGAGGTACCGAGCTCGAGCCCTGTAGGGAGGATTTTCCTTGTAGGCTGCTATTAGCGCCGTGTATTGCAGGCAGTCTGTTCTGTTAGTAGTTAAGATTTATGTCTTCTGTCATTTGAGTTCTTGTGAATTGTTTCAATTGCATAACTGTAAACTGTACCGGTTGCGATTGTCAACTGGATTGTTTCAATAATGGAATTATTATTATTATTATTATTATTATTATTATTATTATTATTATTATTATTATTATTATTATTATTATTATTATTATTATTATTATTATTATTATTATTATTATTATTATTATTATTTCGTACTATGTCAGTGCCTGTTGATAAATGCATGTACTATACCAGCATTGTGCATAAGCAAAACAGTATGATGGCACCCAAATGCGTTGCTGGCAACGTAGAATAATTGGCTGATTATTTGCTGTGTACCGACACTGTTTCATAATAAAGACGATTAGCGTCGCCATCCTCCTTTCTCCAGGCTTCAGACCGGCACAACCACAGGTGGTGTATTTTGTCCACTGTTATCATTGTTTCCTGAGCCTTGCAGATTCTAAGGCCGTTGACGTCAACACCTGTGTATGCGGCTAAGTTTCATCTCGCGATAAAACGCAACTCGCCGATTTATAAAATCCATCGAACTCATTTTAAAGGTGTCTAAGGAGAGAAATAAATTGTCCAGCATTTAGCCCCATCTAGCGACTTCCTGAAACCTTGATGTCGATTCAGACCATTTCTTACATTGTGATTCAGACTAAGTTCACAAGATTCTCGGACAAGATATTGATAACAAATCCAGCATTTGTCGACAAAGGCTTTCTGTTTTTGTTCTAAAGGTTATTTAGTGATACTCCACATAATATTAGAGGCGCTAGATAAAAGTACGATGCCACCCAAATGGTTTACTAACAAACGTAGAATTACATTTTGCCATTGCTTAACTCAGTCTTTCGTATTCAAAGGCCCATGACTTCAACCTCACCTTACATTCAATTGCCATCAATGTAGCGAAAATCGATCCAGAATTTAACAACAGCTTATGACAACAAGGGCCATTTACTTCAGCGCCTATCAGTCGCCCTACAAATTGGAAACTCTTTATTTCGGATTACAACAATAGTAGCTCTGGACCGAATGACGGCTTAGAAAAAATTATTATCATCATCATCATCATCATCATCATCCTCATCATCATCATCATCATCATCATCATCATCATCATCATCATCATCATCATCATCATCATCATCATCACCATCATCGTCATCATCATCGTTATGATGACTCTGTGAACTCTGTAATATTTCGTGATGTAGGCTAATAATTTCCATGGCGCAGATGTCTAATAAACAAAGCATCAGGCGACATCGCTTCAAAACCATTTTTAATATTGTGAGTCTGTTGAGTCTAAAGATGAGGAAAAACGACCCCTAGCGACCGACAGGCAATCGTTAACCCTTTTCCAGTTTATTAAACAATTTAAAGTTGTGCCTGCACCGTTCAATTATTTGTGCGTATTGCAGCCTGTGCATTAGTTTCCCTGACAATAGTGGAACCCAACTCTTCCCTAAAAACAGCTCAAACTACTGAAGGGGATTACTTGAGTCACTAACATCAACTTTTCTACCACAACTGCCCGTAAAGGCATCCCTCTAACATGGAATTGTTGGACGAGTGGACCACCTGAAAGTGAGGTGCCAAATTTTGACCATCAGGTTCCGAGTCTGACTTGGGCGCTGTCTAGAGTATCTTCATGTTGGGTCTAAAAATTGTCCGATAAGTCGTCCGAATCATCTAATTCTGATAAACCTGATTCATCAAATGAATCTTTAGCTAAAACTATTTTAGAAACTGTTTTTAGAACGACGCTAACATAGCGCATACAGAAGTTTCGTTTCTTATAGAAGATTGTGACTTTTTTCACTTTTTTCAACGACCGCAAACATCATATTTTGCAATTATTTAAATCAATGCTAAATATACAATGCTAAATATAGAAAACCATGGACGATCTAAATAATATAGCAATATCATAGAGTAAAAAAGCGAGTTAATTCGGGCTAAACTGTAGGGATATAGGTTATGACTATGATCGGCGAGTTATCTCGGGGATAACGTGTAAGAGGTTAACAGTCGGACCAGCGTCTACAGTTAATGAACGAAATTTACAGTCGAAACACTAAGAAATGTCTCGGCTGTCTTTCATAAAACTCCATCGCCAACCAACTATTTGGCGAGCGCGTGCAATCCTGACTAGTAAATAGCAATTGCAATATAGCAACGTCCAACAACTGCTGTTAAAGGCTTTATAACGATAGAATACGAATAATTAGTCAGAAACGAAAGTGCGAGTTCTCGGTGTGACACTATGGTCAGACTTGACTCCCATCTGGACAAAGTCCTTGCAATCTTAGCCTCTCGTATTCCAAGGCTGTTGACGTCGGATTCAATTTGCTTTTGCGAAGAGTATTTCTAGCGAAATAACTCGACTGACGAAGTTATAAGACCGATTGAAGACGGATTAAAGGTGTCTAAGGACAGCATTGCATTGTAAATTGTTTCACGGCACATAGCATCCGGAACTGTGTCTCCACTTCGCTTCCAATCGACCTGAGTATAAAAGAGTTACGATTCAACTTCACGATCAAGTTATATCCGTGAGACTTTGTATTTAGTATTTTATTTTAAATCGAAGTTAGCCGCAGACAACTTTGAAAATGTCTGTGTGTTTTTCAACTTCCTTCGCTGAACTCCCGTTCCAGCCGTTATTTTCAATTATCCGTCATCTATGACCGAACTGGGTGCGGCACCTTTCATCACTAAGATGATGCAACTCCTAGTTTCTTCCCGCACATCTCTACGTTGTCTGTTTCAAGACCTTGTGGGTAAAATTATAAAATTATTTACAAATTCAGTGTTGTATCTATTAGCCCAACTATAACTAATTAGTTCTTTCTGAACATTTGTATAAAACAAGACATTAGCTAACTATTGCAAACGCTATAAAGACTAATTAACTCCCATGAATACTCCCACTTACAATGCACTCATCATAGATGCGTTGGCTAGGGGGGCGCAAGTGGAGCGAATATTTCTGTAATGTTGGAGATTTGAACTCCCGATCTCTCGATTGGTATTTCAGCCCTCTAACCACTGCACCATAGCTCATATGGCAAACAGTGTTGATTCATATCTTTACAACAGAAACCAGAAAATTTTGAACGACATCCAAATGAGTTACTGAAACGGTACAATGAACCGCTAAGTCTAAGCGATTGACTTGGAAATAATCTGGCGATAGATTGGATCCACAGTTTAACGGCAGCTTATGGCAACATAGGCCGTTGCCGCCGACAAAGATTATTTTTGGCATATTACAGCTCTGGCGATAAAACAGCACTGACGACTATATAATTATTATCCATAGAAATCGTCCTAAAGGTGTCTAAGGAGAACGTTAAACTGTCCAGCGTTTAACTTCATAGTCATAGCGACTCCCTGAGCTGTTGACGTGGACCCTAACTCACCTCACAAAATTCTCGGACACGATATTCATAAAATGTCCAGCATTTGACGACAGCGTTTTATTATTTATTTCTTAATGTAATCTATTTATTTATTTATCTGCCTGACCCTTCGATCTTAACCTTAAACCGATTCCGACCTTATATATATATCTGCCCACTGATTTGTTAACTGAGCGCCTGTAGATGAGGTAGATCCCGTAAACGAACCTATTAGTGCGCTGTATAAATCTGGTAAGGTAGGCCTACAGTAATGTCAACAGCCACGGAGCCGTAAGATGTCGCTGAGCACTGGATAATGCGATTGTCTCGTTAGACACCTTTACAATGCTTTCTTGTGACCATATAAAATAAGCGACTGAGATTTTTCGCTATTATAGTGGCAATTTCAGTGAATCGCTTATTTATCATAATTATAGGAACGATGAGAACTGCCCAAAACTAAATCCACACCTCTTTTAAGTATAATATTCGTTCTATAAGTAAAGGTGACAAGCGGCTCGGAAATTGTTTTCTAGTTTCTTGTATTTACTCAGCTCGATTGTAAGTGATCACAGTTATTGATGATTGCGTTAAATAAAAAGTAGAAACTCTCCAATTTTTCGTACTCCGGCAGTGCCAGTCCCAAACGTAGAGGAAGGAGGAGGGCGACACTAGCCATATTTGGTATGACACAGTGTCGTTAAGCGGAAACTAGCTAATAAAAGCAGAAGAGCGTTTCCGTATTAGCTCTATTACGCCATTGGAACGGTAAGAGCTGTTCAAAAATAAATACGCGCCTCTTTTAAGTGCGATAATCGCCTGAGAAGTGAAAGTAAGTAAGTAAGAATATTCTTTATTGAGAAACACTAGCAAACGCACAGCACGGTACATGGCAAGATTAATACATTCAAACAAAAAACAAACAAATTTATATATACACGCAAAGAATTGAATGGGAGAAGTTATTTTATATCAGGGGAACCTAGGAAAGGAAGAGTTAGGGCTAGTCATAGAAGGAAAAATTAAAAACTTAAATAGACTGATTTATTGAAAACATTGTTTATTTGTATAGCATCCGGGCAAGGAAGCATTTCTGAGACAGGTTGTCAAACATAGGAAGCTCATGGTTATGGGACCGTGGCCGCAGCGAGCGAGATTGCTTAATAGGCGGTTACAATTAATTTTATGCAACACATAAAATAGAAGAGTTGCTCTGCATTCTACCACTGGGATGGGGAAAATTGTTCAAGAGTATTGCATACCGCTCTTAACTGTGATAATCGACCTTTAAGTAGTGCTACCACTGCCGAGGATCTTTCCCTAAAAAGCTGCAATGTGCCAAAACTAATCTTTGTTGGCGGCAACGACCTATGTTGTCATAAGCTGCCGTTAAACCCTGGATCCAATCCAATCCAGGATCTTTCCCAAGTTCTTCGGATTTTGATGGTCGACTTGGGATCAATGGATTTTGCGTTACAATATTGGGAATTTTTTCTAAGGTTTACAGTGGCAGCAAATAAGATTAGAAAAACTCGCTGAGTGAAAGACGTTTATAATTATTGTAACTTGCAACATTGTAATTTTTATCCAATGCTATGCTCCGTATTTTCTTTGCCATTTCTTAGCTCGGCATTTTCGTGAACAATTGTGATTGTTAAAACGCAATTCATATTTCATCACAACGATTTTCTGTTCAGTTACTTGGGGATTTTTGGCACAACTTGGGTCAATCTTGGGAATAATTGTTTTGGATGATTTTGCAATTTCTGAAAATGGAGAGTATTCACTTATAATAGGCAGTGCTACCACTCTCCATTTTCTAGGGCGATTATCGCACTTAAAAGAGGTGTGCATTTTTTTCACACAGTATCGTTAGGCTGAAATTAGTACAATCCTGAATTGGCGTAAAAAATAAGGTTCCACATACAGTGAGAAATGTATAAAATTTTCTCCTTTCGACGGCAACGAACTTTGATGCCAAAAAGATCTCTTTTATCTCATAATTATAGTTAATCAGTTATATTAATGAAACGTTGTTAATCTAATCGCCCGATCCATTCCCTGTGCTCTTGTAACACGAGGTGGGTATCAATGGCCCTACAGTGACCACACAATTGTGCTAAAACTGTTTAATACTGCATGAGTTCTTGTTTACTTACTAATCGCTTGTGGGATGTCTCACTGGCTTTGACTGAGCCTGATCACCTTACCTGACAAATCGACTCAATAATTATTATTCTGACTGAGCGTGCGTGAATAAGCATGTTCCAGCTCCTTAGCTTTCTCGGGCGCTGTAGAAATCTCTAGCTTATGATTACGATACATGCGTCAATACTCCACTCTGGTAAAGGCAGGGACAAAGTTACCGGTCCTGAAAACCGTCAGATTTCGCTGTACAATAATATGCGATTGTGACGTTAAACACCTTTAAAACGTTCTCTAACGGCGATATAAATTCAGCAACTGCGTTACGTCAAGGAATCGGTCCGGCAGAAGTTACCCGTCCACGAAAGGCTCTGTTAGCCAAAAGTAACAGTTAATACAGCTTAGCACTAATCGTAATTTCAAAATAATTATTACTAAAGCGCTTCTTATAAGCTGAGCTATTCAGAAGCGTTCCGTCGTTTCAGAGGGATTGTCCAAGGTAATCGCTTATCTCGGCGACTATGACGAGATACCTACCTATTGATTCTCTTTCATTCTCTGGATAAACTCAATCCGTCAACTTTGCTCTCAGGGGCGCTGTCGAATTCTCGAGATGACGATTACAATACAGGCATACATACACAGAAACGGAATCTACGAAGGAAAGAAAGAATGAATGAATAACTGATGGCTGAATTTACGCATGACTGATTTACGTCTGACTGAATATATGCGTGATTGTTGAATTTACGCATGACTGAATTTACGCTTGACTTAAGTTTTGGATGATTAAATTCATTATTGGCTACTGAATGACCTACTTTCACGCGCTTACTATGTTTACAGCTATCGTCATGAAATCACCGGCATAAAACTGCTCACGTGTCTGCCCACCTCTCTACCTATACGCTCCACTAGAAATTTCAGGTAATCGTAGGATGATACCTCTCTCAATATAAACCATTCATGAGTCCGTGTAGCAATTACGAACCACAGCATTGAAAGCGCTTTTGTGAAGTACCTAATTAACGTCGACCTTACTGTATGCCACAAAGTAGGGTTAGGGTCTGGCGATAGTAGTAGTTTAAGTTTAACGACACTGTGTGATAAAGATCATTAGCGTCGCCCTCCTCCTTTATCCAGGCTTGGCACTGGCATTGCCAGAGTACGATCAGTGGAGGAGTTAAACACATTTCCTCAATATTTAACGTCTGTATTGTGTTTTAACGGTTTCTAAGACGAACACTGTGTCAATATTAGCTAAGGATATCTTGTGGCCGTTAAGTTCAATTACGTCAATCTCTCTTTAGTTATTTCCTTAAGTTATTGTTAGTTTAACGACGCTGTTTCATAACAAAGATAATAAACACCGCGGTCCTTTTTATTCCAGCCTTCGGACTGGCACCACCCGATGGTAGACATTCCTCCCCTTATCTATCAATGGTTAACGTCGACCTCAATCTACCAACAGATTCATGACTTCTAGTGACTGGTTGTTGTTTATTTTATTGTATTGTATTTTCGTTTATTTCATAACTTGCTGTCAAGACGCAACAAGTAACATCAATGCATGATTATGCAGTTATAGTATTAGAGACTATAGTACTATTATAATAGCTTTAGGCCTAGATAATGCACTGTTCAGCACTATAATAGGTATAGTTCTAATGGGGCAAATTGGATTAGATTATAATATTGGGAGTGAAGCTAAACGAGGATTCAGACAGCTGCTAGTAAATGTCTTCGAACATCTGGCGTGGTAAAAGTTCTTGCTATCCTTGGCTGGCAGGGCAAAGGGGTGGGGCCTGAGTCGCAGATTGTATCGGCTCTCCTGTCGCTCGTGGCACATTCGACGTAGAACGTGTTTAGGTTCGCTTATTATGGCCTTAAACAGCGCATCGTCAGCTCGGTTAGCCAAACTTTCAGCTGGTTAATGACGATGTCTTATAACAAAGATGATTAACGTCGCCCTCCACCTTAATCTACGCTTGGGACTGGCATCACCCAAGGTTGGATAATAATCCTTTGTTAATCAACATTTTGTGACCGCCAAGGACCGTTTACGTCAACCTATCCTATCAGCAGAGTAACGATAAATAATTATATCGATTTTTTTTTATTCCGTAGTTTAACGTCATCGTATAACATCAAAGGCCGTTGACGACAATTCAAAATTATGTACAATACAGTTGAAACAAAATTGATAGAGTTAAAGGCATCTAAACAGTACATTACAATGCCACTAAAATTCATTGTTTAGCACCATAATATTATAGTTCCGATACTAATGTCAATGCTACTTTCATAAGATAACATACTGTAAGATGGTCTTTCAGCAAAATTATACACTGTTTTGCAGCAATTATCACACATAATGTAAAATGAAAAGATTCCTGATAAACAGCAATAATGTACACGAGATTTCCAATCCAGCTATTCAGTGATATAACAACATTGGTTTCAAGTTCACAAAACCTGTAATTATGAAGTTTACAAAACCTGAAATTATTATATGAAATTTATATTTTAATTTTTAATTTTCAAACTTTTTTTTTCATTCAATGCAACCAGACATCATAATTAAAATACATGCATAGGAATACATTGCAAACGACAGTTCTTTATCACATGTCAAAGATATGAATAGAAAAGAGTATTGTAATTTTATCTGAGATTCGGAATCTTTCACTTTTAATTTTTAATTTCAGTTTAATGGTTATTAAATTTTATTATATATGTTATTCTGACATGAAATTCTTAGTTTAGTTATAAATGTTTACATAGATAATCAATCATTACAAACAAGCAATGTGAGCCGACAAAGATTATTTTTTGGCATATTACAGCTCAAAAAAGCATATATTGAGTCTGTTCAAGTAATTAGTCTGCTGATGAAGAAGGGTTTAGGTTATCTATTCCAAAATTAAACACTTTCTGTGATGAAGTGTCTGAGAGTACATTTTTAGTAGAAATACCAAGGCTGAGAAGGCATCTGAAAGCAGCTTAAATTAATCTTGAAAAAACTAAAAGATAGGGCTGCGACGCTGATTATTTATAGACGGAGCGTCGTTAAAGTTATCTAGGGATGGAAATAGTTTTAATTGGATTATAAGATAAAGGTCGACGCAATTGTCCTTGGCGGCCAAAAGACGTACGTCGCTAAACAATTAATGATAATAGTGGTTGCCTTAGACACCTTGAAAACGCTTCCTTCTAACGCTATAAAAGCAGCTAATGCGTTAAAATACTAGCGTAATAACTGATTCCGGTGTAAAATAGTGTAAAGACGACGTTAACCCGTTTTGGACCAATGTTCGGTTTACGAACACATTTTTTGATGACATCAAATTGGTTAAGGTCATCACTCTAGTTTTCTGTTCATGTGCTCTTATGTAAGCGAAAGGTTTGATTTGTCGGATAAATCGCAAAAAAATTTGTTTTGAAAGTTTTGAACTGTTTTTGTCTTATGCTAAATACCTCAACTCCAGTATGTTCACCGTCTTTTGTTTGAAAATTTGTAATTTTGGTTCGATGTGTGATATCGCACGAACTGATGGGTGTTTGACAAGTGCACATATTTAGCACAAAGCACATGCCATTTGCGTAATTTTATTTTAATAAATAGAGTCGCAAAATTTTCATATCTGGGTCATGTTCGTTTTACGAACATTGGTCCAATACGCTACTGATGGCGTCAAGTCAAGTCAACGTCGATTTACATGCATATTTCTGATATTGAGCTATATATATCAACCAAATCATATATATATATATGTGTGTGTGTGTGTGTGTGTGTGCGTGCGTGTGTGCGTGCGTGTGTGCGTGCGTGTGTGCGTGTGCGCGCGCGCGCGCGCGTGTGTGTGTGCTTGTGCGCGCGAGTACCCAAGCGTGCGTGTGTGGCCCGAAATTCAGTAAACACCGCTTGGCCCGTATCGGCAAATCTCCATTGTTGCAATAGCATCAGTCGGAGATCGACATGCCATTGTGCGTCTATAATTATTGCTTCTCTAAAGCCTGGCTGCTCATAACTTTGATTTGGATTAGTATTCCTTCATTAGCAACGACACCTATAGGCCTATGGGACTTGATATTTTCACGCTTTTCTTGCAATTTTTTTAACCCTCAATGGGTCCTTGTCAGAAAGTTACGTTCCAGGTCCTTGGGGTTCAAATGCACCCCCTAAGTGTTTGAGAATATAAATCAACGATACGCTCTGTCTACCGGTAATCGAATACCATGTATTTTATATAAACATACTGTTCAATGTTTTATTTATTTATTTATTTATTCAACACATTTATATAGCGCCCCTTCAGGAAATAAACCGACTCAGAGGCGCTCTCTGCGCTGGACTAGTCGATGGTAAGATATGCCATACGGCCAACATATTACACCAGTTAACAAATGACATAATTATCTAAATCGTACATTTGTCACACAGTAAATTATTGACAGAGTGTGCCGGACAAGCAGGCCTAGAGCACTTATCGCAGAATTTGCGCGTCTTCCTGTCACACTCGCGCGGGCACAGATGACAACGTCCCTGTGTCCTCTTCACTTTAGCTGGTATCTCAGTTCCTGCTTCAAATTCTCCAGAGTCCAGTTCTATAAGTTGGATTGCGTCCATGATCGGTCCTCTGAGCAGGGCTGGCTTGTCCAAACGTCTTCTTATAAGTGGCTCGGCAAGAGACTCCCCGAGACTGATGATGAATTGGCGACGACGTATCGCTTTGGACGACTTATTCCAGTCAGGGTTATTGCACATCCAGATCACGAAACTGGCAATGGCAGCTGTGTCAAGCATGTCAAAGAATAGGACCATTGGCCACCTGTTGATCTTTCGTTTACATGAGTAGATGCAAGCCAAATGATCCATGTTATCTACTCCGCTCTTAGTTGCATTGTAATGAAGGATGATCTCTGGTTTTTGTTTCAGACCATCGACAACCTTGTCGTGATGCATTGTCGACAAAAGAATGACCGACTTTCCCTTTTTTGGGACATATGATACCAACGTTTTGTTGCCATCAAATGCAAAGATCGAAGAAAATTCGTCTCTGTTTTTTGCTATCATGCTTGGAGGAATGTCTCGTTTGTTCTTGCGCATCGTTCCTACATAGGTCATACCCTGAGTAAGCAATTCTTCTGCCACTGAAATACTGAAAATGTAAGCAAAAAAAAATGTCTGACTTCTAAAAAGGTCCAACTAATATCAGGAATGTTCTAACATAATTGATAATAACATAACAAATTATTGCAGTAGGCCTAATTAGCACCAATTACCTGAATTTGTTCATAATATCAACGTTATAATTTTGGGGTGCATTTGCACCCCCGATGAATCTGTGCTGGCAAAAATTGACGTCAACTTTTTTTTTATCGTTTTATGCATGAGTATATGAAAAAATGGTTCACTTACAATGTCCTAGAAGATAACTGCTGAAATTTTAATAATAACACGTGAGTAGCCATAGAATCGGCCATGGGGTGCAATTGCACCCCAAGGACCCATTGAGGGTTAAGCATTGATAATGTAGATTTTGTATGGTATGCATGTGACATACACCATATGGATATACCATACGTTAGCCATATAGAGCCCATATGGGCAAAATTGTCATATGGTTAACACATGTTCACCATGTGACCTTGCTGTTGGGGATATTGCAGGCCCTGTGCAGTGTGCAGAGTGAACTGTACGTGCCCCATGACACAAGTCGAATTGTTTTTCGTTGCTAATCATTATATATATAATAGTCGTTTATTGAGAAAACAATCCAAAAAAACGCAGAAATGATAACATGAGTGATAATGGATAATTAAAGTTCATTAGAAAATAATTTTAGAATAAACTAGTAAATTTTGTTTTATAATGATCTGGGAATATTAATTGAGAGTTGTTCTTGTTTGGGAGAGTATGGTTGTGTGCTCTAGGTCTTAATTGGTGAGAGGAGAGGGGTCGGAGTGGAGGTAGGAGTTGGTGAAGTAACTGCTTGGGGTTGTGTAATATGGAGAAAAGGAGTTTCGCATCGGCTATATTGGCAAGTTCAGAGACTGTTGGAATGGATTGTTCTTGGTAACCTAGCGTTTAGGAGTTTTTCAAGCGTTCTTTATCGGAAGCCAGGGTGAGACGGTGAGACCCACCAGGATGGGGAGGCATATATATATATATATTCGTTTAATTGATATCAATTGCTGACATACCGCAGCCATTTGCATATGAGAAAGAAAATGTCTTAGAGAATTAGTAAAAATAAACAAAATCAAATGAACAGTCAAACAAATAAGGAATTGATCGGTCATAGTCAGATAGTGGAGGCCATGGTCGAGTGTTTGTACAGTACTCGGGAGATGTAATTTCTCTCGTCCTTTCTTGGAAGCTCAAAGTTGTGAGGGCGAGGGCGCAGACTATATGGCCTGTGAACCCTTGGTGGAAACAGGTCGTGCAGGACGTGCGTGCTCTGTCGCATCACAGCTCGCAACAGCCGGCCCTCGATGTCACGTACAAGCGCTTCAACGCTCATGATGTCGGTCGGTAGAAATCCCAAACGCTGCATCTTGTGATGGAATCGCTCGAGCCTTGACCTGTCCTCAGCTGTTGTTAAGCCCCACCAAGCCGGGGCGGCGTAGAGGAGGCGCGCAGTAGTTGTAGCTCTGGCAACTGTTTGGAGGGCCGCTGATTGCAATCCGTGAGCTCTCAGGACACTCAGGGCGTAGATGGAAGAAGAGCAGGATCCTAGGACTCGAACGACATGCGCAGAGGCACGCAGGTCACTGCTCATTGTTACTCCGAGCACCACCATGTAGTCAACCCTCTCCAGACCAGGGAGTGGTGGAGGGAGGGTAACCCCCCTTGACCGTCGGATGAACACCATCTCCCGAGACTTGGTTGCGTTGAGCTTAAGGTGGTTATGGGTGGCCCAGGACTCAATTGCGTCAAGTTCCATCGTCAGTGTTGGTCGCATCGAAGCAGGGACAATCAGGTATGTATCGTCCGCATACTTGACGATTTTGTTCTGCTGATGGACAGGTTGCAGATCTGAGCCATTGACGACATAATCAGATGGACCGACGCCAGATCCCTGGACCACACTGGAATTGATGGG
>JACEVL010000063.1:0-200000 GCA_020284085.1 Aporrectodea caliginosa
CTCTTTATGAATGACGCAAATATAATGCATTTAAAATATTTAAACCGATACGTCTCGATTCTCCGAAATAAAAACTTACCTGACAGATGCAATTCAGGCAGCTCTCAGAGATTGCTGCTGAAGCTGTGGCTGTAAAGTTTTATAACTGACATTTAAAGAAGTTAAAAAAATTAGTCAAAATTAAAGTTCAATTGCTTAAATTAAATTAAAAGTGGATTTAAATGAGTTATAGCTCAGGCCTATCATTTCTCTGTTTGTCATCGATATCACTTACTGTAATCTTATCGTATTACTTAATTACTTATCGTAATCGTAGCAACGCATTTATTTCTAAAATCTGAGAAAGACGATAAACAATTAACTTGAATTCTATAAACATTGTGTTGGATATATATAGGGCCAACCCATGTCACATTCATAACGACGCCCCTGCAATGATTTATTAATTCCTAACTTGTCCATCTAGATCAATTCTGTACAAGGGTTCGAACCGTACACGAAGTTGAAAACGACCGTGTCGCTAACTCTGACGTGTCTGCCTGTAATTGTACCTAAATAGACTGGCATAGACTCCAATGAAAAAGTATCGCCTCAGAGAATATGAACTGTCGACACTGCGATCCACGTAGATTTATCATGACGGATCCGCGATGCGAACCCTCGTCGTGTAAGCAGGGGCATCGATCCTCTTACAGCCATGAAGCATTCCCTCATGTCATCATATTCCCCCCCCCCCCCCCCCACCCCCACCACGACGACCGCCCCAGGCGATTGAAAGAGAAAATTTCGATTACCAAAATTTGAATCACGATTTTACTGTTGAATTCCTTATTGCATTCTTTAACTTTTAGTTCACTAATCAAGCAACATTATGCATTATGAAATATGAAGGCTTGTACAAAGGCATAGGCCTACTGACAGAGCGGCCAGACAGCAGTAACATGCGTACTAAAATTACAATAGGTGCTTCTTCAGAGCAGCAGAGTGCGTAGCCAAGCGATCAACAATTTCGTCCAGTAGTAATGATAGAGTAGGCCCTACTATTAGAGTAGCGTCTCCTGCACTGGCTAATACTGTCAAAGGTGCAAACCAGTCACCAACCATGGTTGATCTCAGTCGATTTTTAACAATGCGGGGTGCGGATGCGACTCATACGGTCATACCTCGCTCAGCTGAGCTCACCACAAGGTAGACCAGGATTTTGTATAAGCTGGTGATCAGCTTGGGATAGTCTAAAATTTGTCATATTGCACGTAATAGCTTAACATAACTGCTTTCAATCCATTGTCATGTCGACAGCATTGTGTTTTGTTCGTCATCATCGTCAATGCCTGTGCCTGCATCATCTAGGTCAGGGTAGCCAACCTTTTTAGCTTGCGGGCCACTATAATATTATTGTTCGTAAGATTGTCGAGGTCCTGCGCGCCTCGACGATCTTCCTTCGGACGCCTATTTGCCCCCTCATAAACTTTCTGGATCCGTCACTGCATCTAGTTGACAAGCAACCGTATCCAGTGTTGTAAAGTAAACACCAATAAGATGTCTGTGCTACTGAGGACCACATTTACTGTCCTTTTCTCAGTTTTCTCGTCAAAATGCCTATATATAGGTGGTCGTCTTGCTCGATGAACCGGAAAGTTTACATCAACATCGTAGACCGTTGCAAATCGTTGTGCTTCTGTAACTAGACTGCCATGAATGTTCATTTTCTCTTAGCAGTTTCAGGTTCTGACTGCACTGACGTATCAGCTGAGCAGCAACTGCCATGTCAGCAGAAGTTGATAGCAAAATTCTTGAAATGGACCAGTAAAACTAAAACATTTTCTGTAAGGTAGGCCTACGCAAGCCTACAATCACCTCGAAATCTAATCGCTTGAGTAGGTGGATGTAGGATACGCAAAAATTATGAAATTGAAGACTAATCGTGAGCTCGGTCCGAGAACAGCTCAATGATTTTAATTTTTTTAAACAAAGAAAAGAATTTTTCAAATGAAAATCACATCGATTAACTTCTGAAACGAAAAAAACTGAGCAGACGTTTAATGTAAAAAAATTCTTTCCCTCCTGAAAAGCCAATGAAGATTTCTGCTTCATTCCTTTCATAGCATGGAGGCCCCTGCGTGTAAATGAAAAGCCGATGCATTTTAACCGCTCAGTCACCGCTCAGCCACGGCTTTAATAACTTACATGTACTTTAACGACTCTCGTCGTTTAAGTATATTAAAGCAGAACATGCCTGCACAAAACCATTGCAAATTGGTCAACGTGCTATACGTCAACATGTAAAACTTTTACAAATACTTACCCAAGAGACACGACAGCGCTATGTAGATAAACATTATGCTGAAGATTGATTAGATCTTAAGCAAACGTCAGCGATTTCGTTCTTTCCGTTCCCCGTCAGAACACCAAGTCATCTGCGGGTGTGAAAATCGAGGTCTTAAATAACACCCCGTAAAAGGAAGAAGCACCTAGGACACCGGAATTACCACCGTTACCATATCAATAGGGGATTGGCAGGTCTTATGGGAAAATCCAGTTTTTTACGAAAAGCTAAAGGGCTTGTAATGAACTTCTCTGGCCTGGATCAGTTGGTGTTGTGTCAAATGTGATCTCGGTGTTATCCTCGATAGCGACCTATCAATGACCTCACACATCATGGGACTTGTGAGGACGAGTTTCGGCATACTAAGGCAGCTGAGATCTGTTTCTCGGTCCCTCACACAGGATGCGACTCGCCATCTCGTGCGAAATTTAATGCTGAGCCGAATCGACTACTGCGATGTCGCCTTTGCTGGCTTGCCACAGCGCAGTATAGTTCGGCTTCAGGCGGTCATCAGCGCTGCTCCTCGCCTGATATGGCGAGTAAAAAAATTCGACCACATTTCAACCGCGATACAAGATGAGCTTCAGTGGCTCAGAATAGGTGAGGGCATCAGACTCAAACTCTGCATCCTGGTGTGTAAATGTATCAACAACTGTGCACCCTGTTACCTCTCAGACAAGATCAGGCCCCTATCGCACGATGCCAATAATTATAGGTCGCGGCTGCGATCGTCAAAGACCGCTGATGTTTTTGTACCAGCCACTAAAACTAAAGCGGGCGATCGAGACTTCCAGGTCACTGGTCAACGTGCCTGGAACAGTCTTCCTGCACCCATTCAGGAAATCAGAAGTTATGTCTTAAAAAAATAAGTTCAAAATGCACTTATTATGTAAGCATTAACATTAGCGCTGACAGTAGGCAGTTGTGTGAAGCGTCCTAGAAGTAGCTTGCTACTGACTACGCTATATAAATCGTCGTAATTACAATTACAATTCCTTTTTTCCGTTCTCCGTCAGACCAGGAAGTCAATTGCGGGTGTGAGCATCGAGGTCTTATTTGACACCAGGAAGTGGATGAAGCGATCACGAAAACGGAATTACCACCGATACTATATCAATAGGGGATTGGTAGGCCTATAATTATGTGGAAAATCCCGTTTTACGAAAAGCTAAAGGTCGTGTAATGAACTTCTCTGTAGCCTGGATCAGCAGATGTCGTGTCAAATGATGGTTACACGGGTAGGCTATTAAATTATACTTTACCCCGCAAATGTCGGATTGGAGCTGGAACAACTAAGCGCTTCAGGCGAAATATCTGGCAAGCTTCCAACTATCGAGAACACGTGTTATTTTAAAGACAGCACAGAAGAAGGATAAACATCTAGTCTAAAATATGATGTACCGTAATGCAATGTAGTCTGATACCATCAAAGAATATATATGAGTATGCCTCTGAGTAGTTCCCTTGAAGAGGCGCTATATAAATTCAAGTAATGAAGTAATGAATATGGCGTCACTGTAGTGGTGTTGTCTATGACAATAATGCGTTGGAGCGGGGATGTTCGTAAGTAGCCCGAGGGTCAGAGGGACTAGAGGCGTATAAAGCATAAAGAGGCTACGATTCAATTGAAAACTGTTGCAACTGAATTAATTTATTGAACTCGAAGAAAACAAGTTGCATCCGAAAACAAGATGCAAACAAGTTGCGTTTGAAAACAAGTTGAACTCATGTTGCGTTTGAAAACAAAATGAAAACATGTTGCTTCTGAAAATAAGCTGAAAACAAATTGCCTTTGAAAACAAGTCTAGGAATATAACTGTAGGCCGTAGACTAAAAAGATGAAAGTTTTAGCGTCTCTGGGCTATTTAACCATCTACGTCATCTAGCTTAGATTGTATTAGGACCTATCTATTACCTGTCATCTGTAACCAACAGAAGTCAATTATTCAGAGCATATCGCAAAACAGTCATGCTCCTTCAAGCGGATACACGTGACTGAGGGAACCATGAGATCCCAGGAGGCTGTATGAGCATTGAAACTATAATTATGCCTATAATAAATAATATAATCAAATATTACTGCTACTAAGAAAGCAAATAACTACTACTACTACCACTACCACCACTACAGCTACCATAGTTTACCACTACTATCACTACTACTACTACTACTACTACTACTACTACTACTACTACTACTACTACTACTACTACTACCACTACTACTACTACTACTACTACTACTACTACTACTACTACTACTACCACTACTACTACTACTACTACTACTACTACTACTACTACTACTACTACTACTACTACTACTACTACTACTACTACTACTACTACTACTACTACTACTACTACCACTACTACCGCTACTACCGCTACTACCGCTACTACTACTACTACTACTACTACTACTACTACTACTACTACTACTACTACTACTACTACTACTACTACTACTACTACTACTACTACTACTACTACTACTACTACTACTACTACTACTACTACTACTACTACTACTACTACTACTACTACTACTACTACTACTACTACTACTACTACTACTACCACTACTACTCTGTATCCTGCTCCGTTACAGTTGTTGAGCTCCAGTCATTAATATATTATCTAAATATAAAAATATGCTATGGACACTTGAGAAATGCTCGAATTGATTGCGGAGAGGATTAGACCTAATTGTTGCTACATTTAAACTCTGTTGACACCTTCTCAAACATGGGCCTACCTTACGTCTTTAGATAGATGAACTCACAAATTTGAGACGACAGATCAAGGCTCCTTTCTATTGTAGCTTCTCTTAATCCTTTACACTGCAACCCTTAACCTTCTCATAAATCTTCATCTGTTGACGCTTTACGGATATCCTTCTCCCTCGGGCTCTTTCTCCTCGTCCAATCGTTCAACTACTCGATGTGGTCAATATAATCTCCTCCAACCTCCTCTGCCCCAAATCTTCCAAAACAGATTTATCGTAATCGTTATCGTAATCGTAATCTCCAAACTTCTAAAGCGCCACTCGAAAGCCAAGCGCAGGGCACCAGCTTATTCACGAGCGCTGCGTCTAATCAGAGGGGTTGTCCAAAAGAGTAGTCCGAGGGAGGTCCGAGTCCGGTTTCCAGGGGATCAGAGAGGGCACAGCAGATGTTAAGGCGGGTGTCTTTTAGGTCGAGGATTGGAAGGTACAGGATCAGATGAGTCAGGATAAGAGTTCTTGAAAAGCAGAGACTTTAGTTTCGAGTGGAAAGCCTTGGGGTGATGGATAGAGGAGCCTGAGGCAGATGATAGTGGATGATTGGCGATGATGGTGGAAGAACCGAAAAAGTGCGGAATTCAGGAGGTAGATCGTTCCAGAGACGCGGCGCAGTGTTGGATATTGCTCGGTTGGAGAACTTGAGATGAGTAGTGACCGGGGGTCTAGAAAGAGTGAGAACGGAGGATGATCGGGTAGAACGGGTTGGCTGGATGGTGAAAAGTTCGCGGAGATATCTGGGCTGGGAGTGTTGTAGGGAGTTGTAGGTTAGTGATAGGACTTTGAAGTGAATTCGCTCTGGGATTTTTAACCAATGGAGTGATTTGAGGATTGGAGTGATGTGATGATGCTTGGGCGTTCTGGTGACGGCTCTGGCTAATGAGTTTTGGATGAGCTGCAGACGCTTTAGTTGGGTGGCTTCAAGGTTGAGAAAGAGGGAATTGCAATAGTCGAGCTTTGAGTGGACAATGGAGGTAGCAATGGTGGAGGCAGTTTTGAAGTCGAGCATGGGTCGGATGCGGCGGAGGTCACGAATGTGCATCCTAGGCCTCACAGATCAGATCAAGAAAATCCTCTACCTTTCATATATCGTTTATTCCACCACCTCTTCGTCTCTAGCCTTCAACTCCCACTCGCCTGAGCTTAATCTTGGCATTACCTTTGAACCACAACTCTCCTTCTCTAGCCACCTATCCAACCTCTCGCGCAACTGTCTTACGCATCCTCATGACTGCTGCACTCGACCCAAGATTGAATTTAAAACTGCTTCTAACATCGGTACCTCCATCGTCCAATCTGAACTTGATTATTCTAATTTACTTTTCCTCAAACTATAATCAACACAACTTAAGTGTATGTTCAACTCTTTCAAAATTCGTCCGCCTGAGCTGCCACCAGGACACCCAACCATGGACATATTACTCCCTTCCTTATATGACTCTGGTTGAACATCACTGAGCACATCCCCTGCGATAGTGGAAGCAGTTTTAAATAAAACGACTTCAAACTACCCAACACTACATCATTCCTCAAATCACTTCACCAGCTTAAAATATCTGAACGCATACAGTACAAAGTCTCATATACAGCAAACACCAATCCTATCTTCGTCATGTTTTTATAAACCAACCCAACCACTTCGCTCAACCTGCTTCTCTTCCGCCCTCATGACACTTCCACACTTTCACGTCATCCTTAAAATTTAGAAATTGCTCCAATTGCCTTCTAAAGAACAAACTTCCGCCAGATTTACAGCAATCCATCCAACGATCTCAGCAAATTGTATTGTATTGTATTGTATTTGAACACTTGTTATAGCGCCCCTGCCAGATTTCCCATTCAGAGGCGCTCCCGACTACTGCGCGAACGCTGAATCGGAGTTTTACGCCGAAGCGCATGAGCAATTGCGAGTGAAGGACTTGCCCAGGGTCCCTACGCGGCGACTTTGAGATGGATTCGAACCCGCAACCCTCCAGCTGCAAGGCACCGAACATACCCCTAAACCACCGCGCCCCAGTTGTATTGTGATGTGTTGTATTGTGTGTTGTATTGTACTCCACGTTTATAATGCGACCGAGCCACCCGCAGTAAAGATCCGAGAAATTAATCTCTGATAAACCGACCCGACAAATCTCTCTGATAAACCGACCCGGCAAATCTCAACCTCTTGCAAGTCCTGCACTGAAAACAATTCTCTTCCACAAATCCAATCCTGATTACTCCTCCTCTTCCCCTTATGCCTCTGTCGCATCTTCAATTCTAAACATCATTCACCGTACTTAACAGTCTCTCGCACTGCCTGACTCGTGGTTCTTGACCTTGAACAGCACCTGATCTTACCAGCCATTCGATTTTGTTTGGACCGAGCGCCTATCATAAGCTGGTTCCCACGACTTCAATAGCTTTTTAGGGTGCTGTTAAAATCTCGAGGTTACGATCACGGAATACAATAAGCCTTGTTTTAACAAAGTTTATTCAAAAGCTTAAAAGCGTGAATGTTTTTCGAGTGTATTTCTAACGCGGAAAGCTACTAATAGAAAACTGACTAAGAAACTCAAGCATAAATATTTGTTCTATGACTGCACTCAGACCAACATCTGAAGTGGAACACACACATCTTAGAAATCAACAAAAAAATCTAAAAAAAACATAGGATTACTTAGAAGAATATCTTACTTGCTTCCACCACATGTTCTACGTCAATTATACTTCACACTGATATAATATTATCCTTACTTAACATATTGTAATCTTGCCTGGACCTCCACCCATGATACCCATCTACAAAGCCTAATAATACTCCAGAAAAAAGCCATAAGACTTATCACAAAATCACAGTATAACACACATACAAAACCCCTCTTTCTAGAACTTAACCTTCTAAATATTAATCAAATAAAACTAACTCAAACACTGGAATTTATGTATAAATACAAAAACAACCTGCTGCCACCTGCCTTTGTGTCATACTTTCCTACACCAGAACATGCATACCCTACTAGAAGTAACAGTGAATATACAAGTACTTATCCAAGAACTAACACCCGGAAATTCTCCATCAAATATCAGGGTCCACTACTCTGGAACAAATTACCGGGAACCTTAAAACTGCCAAGTCCCTCCCACACTTCAAACAACTAGTACGAGCACACGTAGCAAAAAAATAGCACAGAAGTGGCAGAGGAATGGAAAATGAAAATGATGTTTAGTTAAGCAGAAAGCACTGCTGTTTAGTTTCTGTTTCTTGTCTAGTTTTGTTTCCTAGTATGCTTGTCTTCTTACACTTCCAACAATTACTTCTCGATCTCCCACTTCCTATACTTCCAACAATTACTTCTCAATCTCCCTCCATCTTTATTAATTATCTTGTATTTAGGGACCCTACCTAGCGGGATTCTTCTTTCCCTTCAGGGCACCCATTGACTCCAAGAAATGCCTACTATGAATAGTATATGTAATGTATATATTATGAATATACTATGAATAGTATATGTAATGTATATATTACTTGTTGCTAAAAACTATTCATGTATCTCATGTACCATTCATTTGGGAGCAATAAACTGAAATTGAACTAACAACTAATAAGAAAGGAAATGATAGAAAATGTCAGTTATCGAATGAAAACAGAGGCTATTTTGCATATAAAAGTTCGTGTAGGTCTTTTACTGTTCAGACTTTGAGATGCAGGCTTATGTGACTTTATAGGAGTGCAACTGTGTCAGGGTATACAGTCAGGTTAATCTAACATGCTGCAGGTTTAGTGTAATGACATTGACATTTTATCGTGTCTGTTGTTTGATCGTTCCGTTAAGCCAATCTCTAGATTTGGTACTTCGTTCCAAGCGTTCGTCACGACGCCCTTTTGTAAGAGGTAGCTGACTGGCATACCGATTTTGATTACAGTTAAGAGATTTCTTTCTTAAAAGGTTCATTCAAATGGATTGCATCGGTGGTGAAGGATATCGCCAGATTTATTCAGTGAAAATCAGCAGGTAGACTTGGTAGAGCATTATGTCACTATAGAGGAACGATGCATGTTGCGTGTACGCACACTGTCTATGTCAAACCTACATTTGTCTTGATTAATACAGATAATCAATAAAGAATAACTTAATATACAAATTTATTGAGTGTCTGCATGAATTCATCGAGGCACGAAAGCAGGAAATCTATATTGCGATCTTAGGATGTCCAGGTGGCAGATATACCACCTGTTAGTTCTATGCGTCTTCTTCCTTTCGGCAGACGGTGTCCTCTTCGGTGTCTGCCGCCTTGTACCACCTCAACACTTTATTGAGGGTCTGCATGAATTTCTCGAAGCACGTAAGCAGAAAATCTATATTGCGTTCTTCGGATGTCCAGGTGGCTGTTAGTTCTATGCGTCTTCTGCCTTTCCGTGGACGGTGTCCTCTTCGGTGTCTGCCGCCTTGTACCACCTCAACATCAACAGCAGCAGCACCGTGCCACGCCCCTCCCGAAGTCGATGGTCGACGACATCTGGCACCCTTTAGGTCCCCCAGCGTGAATGCGGGCGTACTGTTCGCAGGTGGGAGAGTAGCTCCCGGTGCAGGATTCACCGTAAAGTCTCATGAAGGCCTTGACACATGCCCGCGAGCAGTCCATCTGTTGTGTGCACGACCTCCAGCCTACGTCAAAGCACGACCAGGTCAGGTCAGGTATGGTAACTGATGTAAAGTATGGTATATTTAAGGTGTGGTAATGTACGATATGGCATGGTGAGTTGAGGAAGTATGGGTAGGATTAGGCAGGGTGAAAAGGGTAAGGTAGGATGGAATAAGGTCAAGTAAGTTACAAAACAATACAACGTAAATTCTACAATAGCCCACAAAGTTCAAAGTTGCATTGAAACAGGGCAGGAAATAACATAACACAAGGTCAGCTGTGTATGACAGGGTAAGATATAGAAGGGTAAGGCCGGTAGACTAAGCTATAGGGTCAGATTGAGGTGAGGAGAGGTAAGGTAGTGTAGGATATAGATAGAAAGTGTAACTCATAGTGTCATAGTGCGATTTCTAGTTAAACTAATTAAAGACATTACGAATTGCAGGAGCGAATTGAATTAAGAAAATGCATCTGAATTGACTGTGAAAGGAGGTACTGCATTCCTTGCGGCACATCGCGTCTAGTACAGACTTCAATATAGCAATCGATTACTGGCAGCCATTTTCTCAGTTACCCAGTAAACGGGCTTCTCATTTCTGAATCATGTTGTCAGATAAAGGCCCTTCTCTCCTAGAGTTGCAATTATTAGGCCCATAAACATCATTATTTTGATTCAAGTATCCTTACAACATGTCTATAGAGGAATTCTTGACCCATGCACAAAGCTGCGTTCTTGCCACCCTGATCAAGTGAATAAACAAAAATTAATTGATTGAAGATAAGGTATGCTACAAGGTAAACAAAGGGCAAATATGGCTTAATTCAGAGAATGTATGGTATGCTACGTAAAGATGTGTAATATTAACGGCGAGACAGGTCTATACTTAATAAGGTAAGGTAAGGTTAGGTAAGGTAGGAACAGGTACGGCGTCGTATAACGTACCTGCTCCGGGGCTGCCGCAGCCAATCCAGAATCCTTCCGTGATTGAAAATGGTCCGCAGAACTCAGATCCATTGTCCGTGCGACATCTGCCGATATAGCTCTCACATCCTGCAAGCTGGAAAATAATGAACCAATTGACCTTCCGTTTCATACATCTGATCAAATGTCACGAAATCGCATTACATTATAACATCTATCATATAATTTTAATGCTGTTTAATGCGATTTGATCAGAAGTTGACGTAATATCTGGATGGTAATCATAGCATAACCTCATTGGGGGGAGGGGAGTGCTCTAGGTTCACTTGACCCTATGTACGTTTAAGCGAACGAGATTCGTCCTCGATTTCATCGTCGTGCTAAACATAATGTGCTATATTTTAGTTAAGCTACAACATTCATATTTTTTGCAAAAGAAGCATATTTTTTAATGAACTCAACTATTAGACATGGTATGACCCAAAGTCGCAGGAGTTCGTGATTCTGCTTGGAACCAGACGCTATGCAAGACTATTTCAGACAAGGCGAGTGCCAGGTCCTACGTGTCTGTGAGCGATGCCAACGTTGGCATTATTTATGCGCAGCTGTATACAATATACATATGCGTCTGTACTCTCAATATATCGTCTTACTACTTCGCGAAAACCTCCCAAGCTACTTGTCATTCTACTCAAACTCTACCATCGTTTAGATTTGTGAATGGAATCGTTGCTCCGCATAGGAAAGCGAAAGAGGACGTTTTGGCGCCGGACGTTTGGGCGCCGGACGTTTTGGCGATGAACGTTTTGGCGCTAATGAACGTAGTATATATTGTTATTTTTTAATGCAGAGAAATATCAGTAGGATATCCAAGTTCTTATGGTGAGTTTGATTGATTAAAATAGAATTGTTGCATTAATACCATCTTCTTAATGCTGTGTCATTCGTTGGTAAGAAGGCAGTCTACTTATGTCCATGATAACTGTCATCAATACAACTTCCAGTGACGTAAGAAGAAATTATTTTCATCAATCAGCTTCGATTTTAAGAAAACAATTCTTATAATTAATCCAGCTCCCATTGAAACAATTATTTTCATCAATCCAACTCCCATTGAAACAATTAATTTAATCAATCCAGATCCAATTTAAGCTGAAACTGCCTAAGCTGTAATAGTTTTGTAGTTTATATTTTAACATAGGCCTATTGCTGAATATTTTATGATAGCCTACACTTGGGTATACCTACTTAGGCCTACTAAATTGGCATTTGGATTAAAAAAGTGTAAAAAATATTTTAAAAGTCTTAAAAAGTCACTGTGAACTTCATCCGGTATAAAATTGTTGATAAATTTGAATTACGTGAGTAATTCTGTTGTAATGAAATGAATGCATAAAAATATTTTCACATCCAGACATGATGGAAATTATTGTCCCATCTTATGGGTATAGTTGCTTAAGATGGGACATATTGGTAAGTATTATTTATGACAAGAAGATTGAAATCTTGAATAAATGTTAAACTTTTACAACCACCATTTGAAAGTTAGATATATATAGGCCTACATTATATCTGAGTGGTTTAGTTTAACATAGTGTTTGTAGTTTAAAAAAAATAGGGATACAACGTTAAGTGTCCCATCTTAGGTGACTCTCCCCTACATACATACATACATAGCCTACGGAAGGACATCGTAAACAGACTAAGACTTATAATATTAGATTCCAGAGTGAAGTGCCTACGTAATACCATTCAATTCGCTCAACACGTTCTCGTTATCAGTAGGCCAACGTATCCAGTATAGGCCAACGTGCGTATTAGGGTGGACCAAAAACATAAAAGTAAAGCTAGGGGCCAATTAGATACCCCCTACATTTTTTACACTTGTTATTTGTATGATCCTGGCAAAATTTCAGCTTCCTACTCCAACTGGAAGACGGTGCTCATTGACATAAACTTACACCATTGTAATCGTCATGTTAATTAAAGCAAAATGTGTTACAAATTGTGATCATCTTGGTAACTTTCTTATGGCATTATGCAGTTATGTTCTCTTACTAACTTTTATATTTAGGACTCATTGAACAGTTCTTATTACAGATTTTGCTGTCTACTTCCTGTTCATTACCAGACATTGTACTGAAATTTATTTTCGTTGATATTATGTACAAACGGTACTGTTTATGCAACACATAATTCCAGAATACATATCTTTGATTGCATTTCATCTGCATTCTGCAGCATTTCATACATTTATATATACATAAAAACAATAATGTATATATGTACAGATATTATATATATATACACACACAAATACATACATATATACATACATACATACATACATACATACATGTACATACAAAGCTAAAAATGAACATGCTGATTCCGTAATAAGTGAATCTATACCAGATTGTCCCTTGGTGGTTAACAGGGTTGGTAAACTGCTTTCCGAGATTTTTGAAAGCACTTAACCGCTTATCAGTGCTGGTTTCTGAAGGTGACAAATTGTAATTGTAATTGTTAACCTGCTAGGAATTCTAATGTTGTTCTCTGGAAGAGGACTTAATGAAGCCAAGTCTATTCATGATCTGCTGGAAGCATTGAAGTTGACTGAAAAAGTTCAAGTCATGAGCTTTGACACTACTTCTGTGAACACTGGTCGCTTGAATGGAGCATGAGTTCTTCTGCAAAATATAATTTGTCGAGAGCTCCTGCCATTGGCTTGATGTCACCATTTCATGGAACTGATCTTAGCTATGGATTTCACTTTTGAGCCTTTAAGTTATCTAAACATACCAGTATTCAAGAGTGTTAAGGCTGCTTGGGAAATGTGACATATGACAAATTGCAAAGTCTGGAGCCAAATTCTGAAACAGAAAATTTCCGTGAATCCACCATCACCTGCCTCAACAATGAGGCTGGAAGGAAATGGCAGAAGATGAAGATTGTGCAGATTGTCCAATGATTCCAGTGAACGGATTGTGAGAGGTAGGGCAAAGAGACTTCATGAGGTAGCAAGCTTAAGAGATTTTGCTACAAAGAGCAATTTTGTTACAAAAAGCGAAACTACCCCAGTCCCTGAAGTAGGTGTTTCATTTCTCACCCTTCCACCAGACGTGAGAACGCAGACCAGGCGTTAGAACGCAGAATATCAACATTCAACCAGTGGCGTAGCCAGACCTCTTTTCAAGAGGAGGCACAAGAGGAGGCAAAATGTACCCATGGAGCAAACAAGAGGAGGCAAAATTTATCCATGGAGCAATAGACGAAAATCGTAGACTTTTTTTCCTGCAGTACTTCAAATGTGAAACATTGAAAACGTGACGTAAAATTACAATGCTCAGTAATTTTAAAGACACCAGTTAAAAGAAGATTTTGTACAAATTAGTTTTACACTGTGGCAATATATTATTTATGAGCTCTATGAGAATGAAGTAAAATTACGACAGTAATTTAAAAACACCAGTTGATAAAGGAACCATAATCAGGGGCTTCTATCCCTATACACGGTGGGCTCAAGTTGAGCCCAGTGAAAAACAGGGGGGGGAGTGTTTCTTTTACAAGTTACAGATCTCTTCAATCACAGTAAAGGGGAAGGAGAGGGATTGAGCCCGGTTGTTTAGGGGGGATAGAAGCCCCTTACAAAGTTACCATAATTACTATTTACTAATCCTAACGGTATAACGGTTAAACCCTAGTTTACGTTGCTAAATTATTTTACATTGTTGCTTTAAAATGGAAGCTGCAGGGATTGATGAGAATGATTTCTTGCCTAAATGGAAGTTTGATTAAATAGAAGCTGGATGATGGAAATAATTGTTTCCGTAAGTATATAAAGTTGGATTGATGAAACTAGGTCTTTTCTTCAAGAGAAGCTTCGTTACTAATTATAACTAATAACCATAGGCGTTATTACTAATAACCTGTCGTTACCTGTGTATTTCTTCGCTGGCTTTTGGCTGGCAAAAGATAGCACAATCTGTCGAAGTTTCTTATTTGGCGGCCCCGCAGACATAATAATGACTATTGACGAATTGACGAATGAGTCGGAATGACGATAATACACAATAATTCGATTAGTACAATTTACTTGAAAAATACTGAAGTTAGGCGTTTGTTACCGGAAACGAAAACTGTGTCTGTGTGTCAGGAAATAGTATACGCCGTACGGTACAACATTCGCTTGAACAGTGCAGTAAGTAAGTAAATTGCATGCAGATTTGTATGGCGATGGAGTTCGGGCAAGAGGAGGCAAATACGGGAAAATCCAAGAGGAGGCAACTGCCTCCTCCTGCCTTCATGTGGCTACGCCTATGAATGATTCAACATGGAAAGAAATGGATCGAAGCATTGCGCGTCAGTCGAACACGGTGTCAAGCTCTTTGAAGAATTCATCAGCCTCCTCCACATGATGAGGAAAGTTGTTGCCTTTCTCCTGCAAGATTTTGAGGCAAACAGAACGGCTGTTCCCACTGATACTACGAAGAATTCTTCTATACATGCATTGCTGAAGAAATGAAGTTCTGCGACACATACTTCTTGGGACATCATTTGAGAGTTGTTGATTGTTTATATGTTTCCTTGCAGCAAATAATATTGCTATCATGATATAACTGCTGTCTGTGTATATTGGTAAATTAATAATCTTATCATAATTTAAGATTTCAAGACGTTATGCGTATTTTCTAACCGATCACACTATATGGTAAAGGGGGTACAGGGGAGGGTCCGTGAGCACCGTCTTCCAGTTGGAGTAGGAAGCTGAAATTTTGCCAGAATGATACTATTAACGGGTGTAAAAAACTGAAAGGGTATCTTGGACACTAGCTTGAACTTCATGTTTTACCATGTGACCATGAACCACCCTAGTGCGTATCTTACCTGGTTTGTTTGTTTCTTTTCCCCTGCAATAGTCGCTCCTTTTCTTCATCGTTGGGTTGCGAAACTCCAGCTGCCGACATTATTACTTCGTAAACAAATTAAACTGTTTAACTGTATAACTAGCCGACATCAAACAGCAGTACGTAGGACCTATAATGAATGGTGTGCAGTGATAAGAGCCGAATGATCATCTGACACTGAGTGATCTATAACCCAAACAAAGCTGCAGGAAGTTGAGGCCAATTGAAGTGACTTTGTGCATGGTTGACATTCGAAGATAATATGATGCACACAAACTCTATAAATATTTAATGATTACAGGACTGCAGTAGGTCTATATGTATGTACGTGAACCAATGGTAATTTGTTTTATGCTAGGCCTATATATATATATATATATATATATATATATATATATATATATATATATATATATATTATAGACCCACGTATACTCATTGTGTACAGAACACGTTTCAGGTTGCTCCTAATTTGTATGTAAAATAGAGTCTATAGAGGCCATAGTCCGTGTCCAAAATATAGGCCTACATGTATAGGCCTAAAGGCTTTTTCGAGCTAGAGCCCAGAGTTCTTATGCATACAGCTAGGCCTATAGGCCTAAAAGTGGGCGTCATTGGGAAAACACACGGCCAATATTCATTGTGAAGTGAAGGCCTAAAGGTCTACATACAGCCGACTAAATTAGTCTGCCTAAACAGGTGTAGACGAATGCCATGGATGATGATGATGATGATGATGATGATAATTGATGATGATGATGATGATAATTGATGATGATGATGATGATGACGATGATGATAATTGATGATGATGATGATGATGATGATGATGATGATAATTCATGATGATGGACAGAGACAATGATGATGATGATGATGATGACGACGATGATGATGATAACGATGATGATGCTGAAGCGTAATATATTTTGGCCGTCATTGTCAAGTTCACATGACTCACTGGGATTCAACTTTTGACGCGTGTTTAACTTACTGTTTATTTATTTCTTGCACTCATTACAGGCGCATTCATTGAATGTGAATGAGAGACAAGTATGGGCGGACAACGTCCACTGTTATTAACTTTATTACACCGATTCCATTCGGCACGCTCAAATCCACAATCGTTGGATTACAGACACGGCGTTCTACCAATATACCAATACAGCCGCACAATAGACAAATTATACTGCTGCACAATAGACCAATAGAGCTGCACAATAGACCGACCGAACTGCACAATAGACCAATAGGCCTAGAGCTGCACAATAGACCAACCGAACCACACAGTTTAACAATGTCGCTTGACTTTGTAGGCCGATTACTTCTAAGTTCTATCTACTTTCCCTCATTTTCTGTCTGATTTATGTCCTACATTTGCACTTTAAGTAACAAGTGGCAGACTCAAAGGGGTGCAGTGGACGTATGCCCCTAAACTTGCAGTGGAGGCGCCAGGATTTCAGGTTTGGGGGCTAAAGCTCCAAGCCCTTCCCTTTTGTCCTCTGCTCCCTGTGATTTGCAGTGATTTCTCACTTTTTGGGGGGCTGAGCCGCAGTTAGGGGGCCCTATCCCCCCTCTGGCGCCGCCACTGTAAACTTGGTGTTGGCGTTTTCTATCACATAACATCTGTTTTACACAGCCACACTTGACACTCACTTAAGCCTACTGCAGCACTGATAACTGTGTCTCCTATGAAATAGCCAGCACTTTTTAGAGTCATTAACTGAATCCCGAATGGACTGCTTAGTAGGCAATTACTAGCCACACATAAACCTTCAAGTATAGGCTCAATGAAACTGTTTCCAATGGTACAGGTCAGTGAAAACATCAATTAAAACTGCTAATACAGATACTGTAAAATATTAAGCCCATCAATTAAAATCTTATGAGTAGCCTACCTAATCAAAAAGGAAATGCAGTAGGCAGATTCGACGCAAAACACCCATGCTCCTTGAAGCGGATTTATGTGACTCAGCGAGTTCGTGACAGCCCAGGAGGCTTAAGTACTGTGAAACTTTATTCCTATAATAAATAATAGAAACAAATATTACTAATACTATGAAAGGAAATAACTACTACTCCTATAACCACTACCACCACTACAGCTACCATAGTTTACCACTACTACCACCACTGTCACTACAACTACCGCCACTCTGTCTCCTGTTCCATTACAGTTGTGTAGCCTCTGTCTCTTGGCTAGGCGGCGACAAAAGGGACGGCGCGAGGGGAAGGACGGAGGGGGAAGGGAGGGAAGGTCGGACTGCTGGGACGAACTATGGAGGACGGAGAAGGACAGACGGGAGGAAGGGACGGACTGACGGATGGAAGGACAGAGAGGGACTTGCGTCAATAACATATCACGTGACGACGCATCTTTTGACATTTTCAAATTTGTTTTAGCCGTCTTAGAACGGGTAAACATCTTGTTGTATACTATTAGGCTGTTTACGCAGTTTCGCACTACTTTTCCTTAATAAGTCTAGGTCTACTAAGTAAGGTGACTAACATAGGATATGGATCCGAGATCCATGTTAGTTCTACTCGTCGTGCTAATAAACATGTATGTATGTATGAATGTATGTATACGTATGTATAATATATGTTTATATGTACGCAAGTATATATATATGTATGTATGCATGCATGTATGTATGTATTTATATTTGTTTGTATGTATATATGTATGTATGTATGTGTGTACGTGTGTATGTATGTGTGTAGGTATCATAGCACTTGTATAGCGCTGTCTGTTTCTTAGCAGGTGTTCCATATGGTTCTCACACTATTTCAGACAAGGCGAGTGCCAGGTCCTACGTGTCTGTGAGCGATGCCAACGTTGGCATTATTTATGCGCAGCTGTATACAATATACATATGCGTCTGTACTCTCAATATATCGTCTTACTACTTCGCGAAAACCTCCCAAGCTACTTGTCATTCTACTCAAACTCTACCATCGTTTAGATTTGTGAATGGAATCGTTGCTCCGCATAGGAAAGCGAAAGAGGACGTTTTGGCGCCGGACGTTTGGGCGCCGGACGTTTTGGCGATGAACGTTTTGGCGCTAATGAACGTAGTATATATTGTTATTTTTTAATGCAGAGAAATATCAGTAGGATATCCAAGTTCTTATGGTGAGTTTGATTGATTAAAATAGAATTGTTGCATTAATACCATTTTCCTAATGCTGTGTCATTCGTTGGTAAGAAGGCAGTCTACTTATGTCCATGATAACTGTCATCAATACAACTTCCAGTGACGTAAGAAGAAATTATTTTCATCAATCAGCTTCGATTTTAAGAAAACAATTCTTATAATTAATCCAGCTCCCATTGAAACAATTATTTTCATCAATCCAACTCCCATTGAAACAATTAATTTAATCAATCCAGATCCAATTTAAGCAATTATTTTCATCAATCCGGTTTCCATTGAAACAATTCTTTTATTCAATCCAGCTCTCATTGAAACAATTATTTTCATCAATCCAATTCCCATTGAAACACTTCTTTTCATCAATCCAGCCACCATTTACCAAAGAAGTTTCTCATCAATCCAACTTCGATTGCATGCTTCTGACATAGAAATAGTTTACCAACCCAACGGCCGGCGCCTAAACGGCCTGCGCCAAAACGGCCGACGCCAAAAAGTCACGTACCGATAGGAAAGACTTTATATGAGTGACGTAAATATGATGCATATACAATATTTAAACTGATTGCCTTGATCTTTACATCTTGATTCTCCAGAATAAAAACTTGCCTTACAGATGCAATTCAGGCAGTTCTCCGAGATTTCGGCTGCCGCTGTGGCTGTAAAGTTTAAAAACTGACAGTTAAAGAAAGTTAAATTAAATTAGTAAAAATGAGTAGTTCATTTGCGTTAAATAAATTAAAAATGGATTTAAATAAGTTATAGCTCAAGCATATCATTCTCTGTTTGTCATCGATATCACTTAGGCCCCCAATAGAAGAGGATCGTCTCAGAGAATATGAACATTCGAGACCCTGCGATCCACGTCGATTTGACATGACCGCTCCGCGATACCACACCCCGGTCGCATAGGTGAAAGCCGATGCATTAGCTGCTCAGCCATTGTGTGTGCGCTGGCTCCCAGTCGCTTTTAGTATAGGCCTACACTCTCGTCGTTAAAGTGTTAAAGCAGAATATGCCTGCACAAATCACTGTAAACTGATCAACGTACCGAAGACACACGACAGCGCTAGGTAGATAAACAGCATGCTGAAGATTGATTGCAGATCTGAAGCAAACGCCAGCGATTTCGTTCTTTCCGTTCCCCGTCAGAACACCAAGTCTTCTGCGGGTGTGAAAATCGAAGTCTTATATCATACTCCGTAAAATGAAGAAGTGATCACGTCAGCGGAATTACCACCGTTACTGTATCAACAGGGGATTGGTAGACCTGTAGGGAAAATCTAGTGTTGTTTATGAAAAGCAAAAGGACGTGCAATGAGCTTCTCTAGCCTGGATGAGTAGGTGTTGTGTCAAATGTTAGTCACAGCAAACGGTTGGCTATCGCTGTAAAATACTCTTTATTTGACATGACGTTTTTTTTATAAATTATAGCTGGTCTGCATGATTTTCTTAGTAATCGCCTCTGTAAACTTCTCAGCATATAAAACATATAAAATAAATTAAATCAAGTCAGACAAACTGAATAAGTAAAAGTGCCTCCCCTACGTTCCCCAATGAATAAGGGAGTTCTACTTTAACCCGCCAATGTTGGAATGCAGCTGGTATAACTAAGCGCTTCAGCCGAAATATCTGTCAAACTGCCAACTATCGAGGACACGAGGTTGTGTTGTTTAAAAGACCGCTCAGAAGAAGGATAAACATTTAATCTAAAGTATGATGTACCGTAATGCATTGTAGTGTTATACAATGAAAGAATATATGGCGTCACGGTAGTGGTGTTGTCCATGACAATAATGCGTTGGAGCGGGGATGTTTCTAAGTAGCTCGAGTGTCAAAGGGACGAGAAGCGTATAAAGCATAGCCTAAACAGACTACGATACAATGGGGACTCTGTGAGCAGTTTCTTTAAGCGGCGATAGGCGTCGCCAGTATGTGATGTGGTCAAACTTTAGACAACTTTAGCGTAAATAAACCATAGACATCATATATTAAATGTAAGATGAAATAAACCTACCGCACAACAGAGCACACATTTTACCTAGAGTAGCCAAACTATATCCCATCCTGGCGCCACCTATAGCAGCCATTTTTACAGAGTCCCCCATTGAAAACTTGCAACTGAATTAATAATTATTTATTGAACGCGATGAAAAACAGGTCGCGTTTGAAAACAAGCTGAAAACAAGGTGCGTTTGAAATCAAGCCTAAGAATATACCGGTAACTGTGTAGGCTGTCGTTAAAAAAAATTAAAATTTTAGCGTCTCTGGGCTATTTAACCATCTACGTCATCTAGCTTAGATTGTATTATCTGTTATCTGTCATCCATGACCAACATTAGTCAATGATTCAGAGCATGACACCAAAACAGCCATGCTCCTTGAAGCGGATTCATTTGACTCAGCCAGTTCGTGACAGCCCACGCAGGACGCTGTAAAGAAAGTGACACTATAGACCCTATGCCTATATATAGAGACAAATATTACTAATACTAAGAAAGCAAATAGCTACTACTCATATAACCACTACCACCACTACAGCTTTACCACTACTACCACCACTATCACTACTACTACTACTACTACTACTACTACTACTACTACTACTACTACTACTACTACTTCTACTACTACTACTACTACTACTACTACTACTACTACTACTACTACTACTACTACTACTACTACTACTACTACTACTACTACTACTACTACTACTACTACTACTACTACTACTACTACTACTACTACTACTACTACTACTACTACTACTACTACTACTACTACTACTACTACTACTACTACTACTACTACTACTACTACTACTACTAGTCTGCCTCCTGCTCCGTTACAGTTGTGTAGGGTCAGTCATTAATATTATAAAATTATGTCTTTACGCGACGAGCCACTTGGATAGGCGGCGACAAAAGACGGCGGCAGTGGATGGACGGAGGAGGAAGGAAGGAAGGGAAGGTCGGACTGCTGGGACGAACTGGGGAGGACGGAGAAGGAAAAGACGGGAGGGACGGACGGACGAACGGAGAGGGACAGACGGGGGAGGGAGGGAAGAAGGGACCGACGGACGAACGGGAGGGATGGACAGCAGAGAAGAACTGGGTAGAGAGACGGGAGAGACGGAAAGTGGGAGGGACTTACGTCAATCACATAACACGTGACGAAGCATATCTTGACATCTTCAAACTGTTTTTCAAACCGTCTTAGGACGGGCAAAACATCTAGTTGTATAATATTAGGCTGTTTATGCCGTTTCGCGCTACTTTAATGATGTCTAGGCCTACTAAGTAAGCTGACTAACATAGGCTATGCATCTGGGATCCATGTTAGTCCTACTCGTCGTGCTAATAAACATGTATGTATGTATGTATGTATGTATGTATGTATGTATGTATGTATGTATGTATGTATGTATGTATGTATGTATGTATGTATGTATGTATGTATGTATGTACACTAGGTACTAACTTGTATTGCGCCCTTTAAGTAACTCACAATGGCGCTCCGACAGGGCTACGTATACGAACATTAGTTCATTGTTTCATTTGCTATAATTATATATATCTCATTAGTGACTGTAACACATTTATTCAGTCTTGAACGGAACACTTCTGCTCTCTCCTATGAGATAATTCATATTTTCCTGAGTCAAGAGGTGAGGTTCTCCATCAGCCATTGGAGGTTCATATGAATCATCCAGATCAGCTGTAGAACCCAATATAACTTAAAATTGCATGGACGTGATAATATTAAAACGGCACTTGGATGTGACGTCAGCATGCCAAATTTAGAAAGGTACAGGTGAAAGAATCCCAGTAGCTAAATGTTTGTTGGCCAGTGTTATCTGTTACCTGTCATCCGTAACCACCAGGAGTCGATGATTCAGAGCATGAAGCAAAACAGCCATGCTCCTTCAAGCGGATCGACGTGACTCAGCGATTTCATGAGAGAAGTGAAACTATATGCTAGTATGTAATAAACAAATATAAATAAAGGTATAATTATAATGTAAGCAAATATTACTACTACTAAGAAAGCAAACAGCTGCTGCTACACTATTACCACTACCACCACTACAGCTACAATAGTTTACCACTACTACCGCCACTATCACTACTACTACTACCGCTACTCTGTCTCCTGCTCCGTTACAGTTGTGTAGCTCCAGTCTTAGTAATATAATGTAAGAGAAAAGTCTTTCATTCTAGTTACGCATAGCGGCATACCTCGACGAGCCACTTGGCTAGGCGGCGACAAAAGGACGGCGGCAGGAGATGGACAAAGGAAGGAGGAAGGGAAGGTCGGACGGCTGGAACGGACGACAGGGACGGACTGGGAAGGGAGGGACCGTGGACGGGTGCGTGTGGGAAGGAGGGACGGACGGACGGTTGGCAGTTACGGACGGCAGAAAGGGACGGACTGACTGACGGACGGAAGGACTGAGAGGGACAGACTGGGAAGGAATGGAAGTAGGGAAAAAATGATGTGGGACTTTTCGACAAATGTGCTAAGCCTGCTATACATAACTTTTCAAAGAATTTAGAGAAGAAAAGGACAATAGCTATTGGTCTATAATTTACCGGGTTGTCCTCACCTTTCTTGTAAATTAAAGCAACTTTGGCAATTTTATGGCCCGTGGCACCGTTTCCATAGACCTACTTAATGAGCAGTTTATTATTTCAGCCAAATGGGTTACTATCATGGGGAAAGATAAACGAATGGGCCGATATAATCGCCCAGTGATGTAGTCGAGTCCACCTAAGCCGAGTCCGAGTCGAGTCCGAGTCCACCTAAGCCGAGTCCGAGTCGAGTCCGAGTCCAGAGCTGCTCGAGTCCGAGTCCGAGTCCGAGTCACAAGAGATGAGTCCAAGTCCGAGTCCAAGTCCTTCAAAACCAAAATACACTGAAACACGCAATATAAATGGCATAGAAAAGTAGCAGCACAATTTATACTGAAAGGATTAATGGAGTTTACCAATGCTTAATCAACGGCATTGATAATTTGTCATCTGCACCATAACAGTAAAAAGTACAACTCACTATATTGTGTGCATTCGGTGTAGATTGTCTTGTAAAGTTTGACGTTGTGTCAACTTTTCAACTAGCCTATAGTTGGAGTCGTACAGCAATGACTGCAAGTTGCCTTATGCTGCTTAACACCGGTTTTCGGATGGTTGAAACCAGGGCCGTCCCAAGGATATCTGGGGCCCTACGCAGGTTTTATTTTGTGGGCCCCACCCATTGGGATTGGGACACGTTATAAACGTTGCCTGAGAAAGAAGAATGCCCTGGCCTGACTTAGTTTAAATAGCTTTATTGAGTATTATGGCCAAAATTAATATGATATTAGAATTAGGTTTACAAAGCCAGTATACATTGTACTGAATTTTATGGGTTTCCTAAGGTAATATTAATCAACGGTGACTTAAGACTTTATTCATTTTTTCCATTTAATTGCAAAAACAGTGAGTGAAACGAAAAAAATGCAGAAGACTACTACTTATTATTGACCTAAATATTTCTAATACCTTTTTCGTATCTATCTAAATATTGTACAGTTCAGACTTGCAGTAGGCCTAAGTCATTTTTTATTATGACTGATTCAACAGAAACTAATTTTGCGCGATTTCTTCTCCGCAAAATCTGATATGATATCATCATAGGACAAAGACGAAGCAATGTCTTGCTCGATTGCAAGTATGGCAAGACCAGTCAAACGTTCTTGGGTCATTGTACAGGAATTTAGCCATCTATAATACTGTTTATAACTTTTACTGATGCACACACCGTGGTGTTTAGGCTATGGCAAATTGCTTAATTTGTTTATAAATGTGATATGCAGTCTCAGAAGTGACAGTATAGTGTGAACTTGTACTTACCGTCAAACTTTGCAGCTGGTGACTTAAAAACGACAGCTTTATTTATCAATATTATTTAGATCTATCTAAAAGTTAGGCTACTTATAATCCTGAGATCTGTATTATACACTCGAATGGGGTCTCCAGATTAACTGAAAACTCTGAAAAGACCACACACGGAAAACTATGCATTTACGTATATATATATATATATATATATATATATATATATATATATATATATAATTATATATATATCTATATCTACATGTGTATATATAATTATATATACGTATATAAGCTTATACACACAATCTGTCTGTGTCTGTCTGTCTGTCTGTCTGTCTGTCTCTCTCTCACACACACACACAAGCACGCACACACACATAATATGATCACAGCTGTAGGACCTATTAGTAATTTGGTATACCCGTCTCTTATTTCTATATATCGGACGACGCTCCGCATTTCCGCAAGATAATATATTGCTAATGTCACTTCAAAATTCCTAGCTCTTTGAATGTACCATGGACCATAATCTGTCTTTCTACACCCAACTTTACATCTGGTAGCTTTCACTCAGGCACAGAGATAAGCTAGGTGTCCAGTTCCTATGATCTCTTGGCAGTCGCCTAGTTTCCTGACCATAAGGGCTAAGGCCAGGACTTTTTCCCAACTATAGCGTGACAGACAATATAGTTAACTTAAATAATGTAAGCATTTGCACTTAATTTAGACTCATGCGGCGTACGTGTGATGTCATTATTACTGTTTCTTGTAAATGGGATTTTGGGGGCCCCTAAATTTCGGCGGAATCGCCGGGGCCCTACGCGGTTGCGTATTCAGCGTATGCCTAGGGACGGGCCTGGTTGAAACTAACGTAGATTTTATAATAGGCATACTCTACAATTTTTAACTTCGAGACCTCAGCCATATTTTTAATTACAAGACTATTTGAAGAATTACGCTTTAAGAAACTGTTATCAGATAGGCCTGATGCACGAGTAATTGCGTATGTCGATCATCAGTCGATGCCAACTTTATTCCATGGGCAGGATGGGGCTGGGTGGGTCAGTAACGGCTCTTTCAAGGTAGGCCCTATCCGTTTGATAGCGAGCGCAGATGTTGCAGCGTGAAACCAGCTCCTTCACGGCCGCGGTGATGTCGAGGTAATACACGGGGAATGGGGGGGGGGGTGACGGCCTCTTGGGCCCGTCTGTTGCACCCATTAACTCCGATGTGGTTGGAGGCGCCGGAGAATATCGTCCCTGGCTGGGTGGGGTATGATCACCCGATGCCCGTTCAAAGCTCCTTGATATCTAATGCGCTCTTTAGTTTAGAACACCCATTTTGAAAGTGTAAGTAAGCAAGGTCTAGAAGTTATATTTTATCGCAAGACAAAATTGTGACTCGGAAACCGAGTCAGCGAGTCAAATTCGAGTCCAGGGCCTTCGAGTCCGAGTCCAAGTCCGAGTCATGACCATCCGAGTCCAAGTCCGAGTCCGAGTCCACAAAAAATCGGTCTCGAGTCGGACTCGAGTCCTTGACCGGACTCGAGTCCTACATCACTGTAATCGCCCCCCCTACTGTTCGCGCTGTGTATGTCTTTGCTTATATTGATAATTTCATCAGCATACGTGGGGATGATGCCAAAGGAGTAATGAAGTGGGAGATTTGAAGGATTTTTGTTAAAGGAGTATCGTGAGTTCGTAATTTTCTGTGCTAGGAGAGTAGCGATGTTAGCGAAGTAGTGAATAAATTCATTGGCCACTTCAGCTGAGTTATCACTTGGAATTACATTAAGTTTTAAGGATTCAATTGAAGTATCTCTCTCCCTTGTTTTTATTATTGAACGGATATAGGTGCAAGTAATTTTAAGGTTGCTACTGTTTTCGTTGAATTCCTTTGCGTGATGGTCTTATTTCTTTCTGCCTGTGTTTTTCCTGTTTAAATTTATTCATGTAAGTAACGAATTTCGATTTATTATCTAGGATAGAGTTTTTAATGAATTTTATATAGAGTTGAGCTATCTTTTTTTACTTGACTTAAGCAGACCCTTTGAGTTAAATTTCCATCTAGTAGCTGTACCACTTCGTACACAAAGACGTCAGTTGCACTTTGGTAGATTAGTCCCGCTCAACATCGTTAGAACCTCGCAGCCCCGTCAAGGAGGTGTCGGTGTCGTAGACCCTTTTGGCCCTCGGATGAATCCACAGGAAAGGATCGAATGCGGCTGAGATCCTCCTGTTCGGAGGCATAGAGAGGAGTGACTTCTCATACGGCAGATTGATTGCAATTCGAATTGAATTGCAATTTCAGAGAGGAGGAGGGTGTCTTCCAAAGTGTCCTGTTTTACTCGTATCGGCATATCGTCTGAAGTGAGGATTCTTGCAGCTGCTCTGAAATTACCATCTTCCAACTCTGACGCAATAGCTGCAGCGACTTCTTCACTATTGCGGTGTATGGACCTGCATTTACAGATGGATATATATAAGGGCTGTTGGTAAAGAGTACTTCAGTGCTAGCGAAAAAGATGGCAAAGAAATTCTAGAACAATCTCTTAGTTATTAACGTCAGATTATGGCGTATACGTTCTCTGACGGGTTGATCCAAAGTAATATATCGAAATGATAGAAGGGTTAACCAAAGGTTTTTTAGGGGTTCCACCAGGATTCTTTTTATTATAAATATATACATGTAATGTAGGATAAATAAATAAGCAAAGGTTGCTTTCGAGGGGTTCCACCACGATTTCTTTATTTATGTAAATGTAAACAATTGCGACGGCATGCAATTGATGCTCATTTTTCAATAAATTGATCGGGTGAGATCCTTCAACACCGCTGCCTGTTTGAATTATAGTAGTTAAAAGCCTTCTCACACCTACATGTATGCATTCGTATCTACGATCGTTTCCGAATACTTGACAGTGGACAATCAGTGTATGAGATGCATCTGATAAAATTAGGCTGAAGCTTCGGCTTTCCAGAGTCACGGGCTTCTGCAACCATTCTTGAATCAGTGGACCCCTAAATGTCCTTCCGTCTCTCTGTCTCTGTCTCTCTTCGTCTCCTTTCATGACCTCCCTCCCTCCATCCATCATATCTCCCTCTCTCTGTCTCATTTCTAATCATCGGAACATTGCCTGCTAACTTACCATTACCTCCGCTTGGCGTACTATCTGGACAACCCCTTTGACAAGACGCAGCGCTCGTGAATAATCTGAGATTTAAGTAGCGCTTTATACATTTCAAGATTACGGTTACTGCGGTTTGTCTCTGTGACGTCGAGGCAGGATCATGCTCAGGTAGCTTTTGTGGAAACATTGATACTGTAAAATATACTCTGCTCTCGGGTATATAATAATAACGGATAATGTATAATTTTATCCACTTTATTTCTGCACTTGGCTGAGGTTGGCTCGCACAATTTTTAAACACTTCCCGTCCTACTGTATTACTGATGACAGTACAAGGAGTAGCATACGTGCGGCATGCACTACAATTATGCATAATCAATACGATCTTAAACCCAATTTACTGTACTGTATGTTTAGGTCAGCAGTGTACTTTCTACCATCTGACACTGGATGTATGCCCAAAAACTAAGCTAGCTATACCGCGAAGAAAATATTATTAAGACCTGCATAAATAGCATTCTCGTGGTCAACCTTAGGTGCCTATGTTGTAAGCCATCGGTGTACTGTGCGAATATGCTGAAGATAGCTATAAACATTCGTCAGATTTACAGCAATTGTCTGACCCATCCAACTATCTCAGCGACACTCAACCTCTTGCAAACCCCGAACTGAAAAGAATTATCTTCCACAAATCCAATCCTGATTCCTCCTTTTCCCCTTATGCCTCTGTCGCCACTTCAATTCTAAACATCATCCACTGTAAGTAGCAGTCTGTCTCACTGCCTGACCCTTGGTTGTTGACATTGAACCGAATCTGAACTCACCAGCCTTTCGATTTTGTTGGGCTCCAGCACCTGACTGATAATCTGGTTTCCCCGACTTCTTAGGGCGCCGTAAAAATCTCGAGGCTAAGTTCACAGAATGCTATAATTATAAGCCTTTGTTGTGACAAAGTTTATTCAAAAGTTTTACAGTATGAATATTTTCCGAATGTATTTCTAACGCAGAAAGCTACTAATAGAAAACTGAGTAGTAGGCCTAAGTTTAAGCCTGTAATAGTTGTTCTACTAGGCCTACAGCACTAACAACTAATAAGAATGGAAATGGTAGAAAATATCAGTTTTCAAATGGGAATAGAGGCTTATTTGCATATCATGTAAAAGTTCGTGAAGCTGTTTTTACTATTTAGGCGTTGAGAGTCATGCTTATTTGCCTTTATAGGAGTGCCACTGTGTTAGGATATAGAATCAGGTTAACCTAACATATTGCAGAGTTTTTAGTGTAATTACACTAAAGTATGTTTAATCGTGTCTGTGGTTTGGTCGTTCCGTAATGCCAATCTCTAGACATGGTAAATTACTTCGGTACAAGCGTACGTCACGACGCTTCCTTTTAAGAGGTAGCCGGATGGAACACCGATTTTGACTACAGTTAAGAGATTTCTGTCTTAAAAGGTTCATTCAAATGGATTGCATCGGTGGTGAAGGATATCGCCAGATTTATTCAGAGAAAATCAGCAGGTAATAATAATAATAATATTTATACTTTAATTAAACCTCTGACAAACGCACTGTGCTGTACAGTGTACATGTACATGTTATGGCGATTAAACAATTCACAAGAACACAAATTACAGAAGACATAAATTAACAAAGTTGCAGCAGTGTAAGGCGTAAGCTGGTTGTACTTTTGCTGCCACCTAGGGAATGAATAATAATAATAATAATAATAATAATAATAATAATAATAATAATAATAATAATAATAATAATAGTAATAATAATAATAATAATAATAATAATAATAATAATAATAATAATAAGACCCTGGGGAATGAAGTACCTCTGGGCCAAAAAAAAAATAATAATAATAATAATAATAATAATGATAATGATAATGATAATGATAATGATAATGATGATGATAATAATAATAATAATAATAATAATAATAATAATAATAATAATAATAATAATATCTTTTCTTTAATGAAGCGCCTGACAAACGCACTGCGCTGTACATTTACACGTTATGACAATTAAACAATTCACAAGAACACAAATGACAGAAGACATAAATCTTAACTACTAACAGAACAGAAAGCCTGCAATACACGGCGCTAATAGCAGCCAACAAGCAATGTCCGCCTACGGTTCTCGATCTCGGACCATCTCGGTACCTCTCGCTCTATGCCAGTGTGTTATCCAATGCGCTATCAGACATAGGCTAAACCCAGGGAGCCTAACGGGAATCGAACCGACTTTGTGAAAACTTCAGGCAAGAATGTTATCTATTATGCTATCCCCCGTAGACTTGGTAGAGTATTATGTCGCTATAGAGGAACGTACAAAAACAATCGTAGATGCATATTAGCATGTCGGCACACTATTTCAAGCCTACGTAATGTCTTGATTAACATAGATATACAATAAAGAATATTAGCCTATACAAATATATTGAGCGTCTGCATGAATTCATCGAGGCACGAAAGCAGGAAATCCATATTCCGTTTATCTGATGCTGCTCAGGTGATGTACCATCTGTTAGTTCTATGCGTCTTCTTCCTTTCGGTAGACGGCGTCCTCCTTGATGTCTGCTGCCTTGTACCACCTCAACATTCAGAGCCACAGCACCGTGCTACGTCCCTCCCGTTGCCGATGGTCGACGACTTCTTGCATTCCCTGAGCCTTCTCATAAATCTCTATCTGTTGACGCTTTACGGATATCGTCTAATACGAACTTGATTACCATAATTTACTTTTCCTCAAACTATAATCCACCCAACTGAAGTGTATGTACAACGCTTTCAAAATTCGTCCGCCTGAGCTGCCACCAGGACACCCAACCATGAACATATCACTTCTTTCGTTATATCACTCTGGTTGAAGATCCCCGAGCACATCCCTTGCGATGGTGGAAGCAGTTTTAAATAAAACGACTTCAAACTATCCAACACCACATCACTCCTCAAATCACTTCACCAGCTTAAAATATCTGAACGCATACAGAACAAAGCCTCATATACAGCAAACACCGATCCTATCTTCGTCATGCACTTATAAACCAACCCAACCACTTCGCTCAACCTGGTTCTCTTCCGCCCTTATAACACTTCCGCCAGTCCGTCACATCATCCTTAAAATTTGGAAATTGCTCCAATTGCCTTCTAGAGATCAAACTTCCGCCAGATTTACAGGAACGATCTCAGCAAATCTCAACCTCTTGCAAGCCTTGCACTGAAAACAATTCTCATCCACAAATCCAATCCTGATTCCTCCTTTTCCCCTTATGCCTCTGTCGCATCTTCAATTCTAAACATCATTCACCGTAAGTAGCAGTCTGCCTCACTGCCTGACCTTTGTTTCTTGACCTTGAACAGAATTTGAACTAGCCAGCCATTCGATTTTGTTTGGACCGAGCGCCTATCATAAGCTGGTTCCCACGACTTCAATAGCTTATTAGGGCGCTGTAAAAATCTCGAGGTTACGATCACGGAATACAATAAGCCATGTTGTGACAAAGTTTATTCAAAAGTTTAAAGCGTGAATGTATTACCGAATGTATTTCTAACACAGAAAGCTACTAATAGAAAACTGACTAATAAGCTCAGGCCTGTAATAGTTGTTCTATGACAGCACTAACAACTAATAAGAAAGGAAATGATGGAAAATTTCAGTTATCAAATGAAAATAGAGGCTAATTTTCATATGAAAGTTCGTGAAGCTCTTTTACTGTTCAGACGCTGAGCCTGAGCTTGTGTGTCTTTATAGGAGTGCAACTGTGTCAGAGTATAATGTAATGATAGAAAATGTCAGTTATCGAATGAAAACAGAGGCTATTTTGCATAGAAAAGTTCATGAAGGTCTTTTACTGTTCAGACGTTGAGATGCAGGCTTATGTGACTTTATAGGAGTGCAACTGGGTCAGGGTATACAATCACGTTAACCTAACATACTGCAGAGTTAGTGTAATGACATTGAAGTCTGTTTTATCGTGTCTGTTGTTTGATCGTTCCGTAATGCCAACCTCTAGATTTGGTACCTCGTTACAAGCGTACGTCACGACGCCCTTTACAAGAGGTAACCGGCTGGCATACCGATTTTGATTACAGTTAAGAGATTTCTGTCTTAAAAGGTTCATTCAAATAGATTGCATCGGTGGTTAAGCATATCGCTAGATTTATTCAGTGAAAATCAGCAGGTAGACTTGGTAGAGTCGCTATAGAGGAACGATGCATGTTGCGTGTACGCACACTATCTATGTCAAACCTACATTTGTCTTGACTAATACAGATAAACAATACAGAATATTCTGCAAATATATTGAGGGTCTGCATGAATTTATGGAAGCACGAAAGCAGGAAATCTATATTGCGTTCTTAGGATGTCCAGGTGGCAGATGTACCATCTGTTAGTTCCATGCGTCTTCGGCCTTTCGGTGGACGGTGTCCTCCTCGATGTCTGCCGCCTTGTATCACCCAAACCACCAAGAGCCGCACCGTACTACGTCCCTCCCGTAGCCGATGGTCGCCGACTTCTGGCACCCTTTAGGTCCTCCATTGTGGATGCGGGCGTACTGCTCGCAGGTGGGAGATTTGCTCCCGGTGCATGAGGTACCGTAACGAGCCATGTAGCTCCTGACACATGTCCGCGAGCATTCCATCTGTTTTGTGCACGACCTCCAGTCTACATCAAAGCACGACCAGGTCAGGTAAGGTATGGTAACTGATGTAAAGTACGGTATATTTAAGGTATGGTAATGTACGATATGGCATGGTGATTTGAGGAAGTATGGGTAGGATTAGGCAGGGTGAAAAGGGTAAGGTAGGATGGAATAAGGTCGGGTAAATTACAATACAATACAACTTAAATTCTACAATAGCCAATGAAGTTCAGAAGTGCGCATTGAAACAGGACAGGAAATAACATAGCATAAGGTCAAGCTGTGTATGACAGGGTAAGATATGTGAGGGAAAGGCCGGTAGACTAAGCTATAGGGTAAGATTGAGGTGAGCATATGTAAGGCAGTGTAAGGTAAAGTTATAAAGTGCAACGCATAGTGCGATTCCTAGTTAAATTAATTAAAGACAGTGGGAAATAGCGGAGCGAATTGAATGAAGAAAATGCATCTGAATTAATGGTAGGATAGTAGGACGGTGAAAGGAGGTAAGCCTACTGCTTTCCTTCAGGCACATCGCGTCTAATGCAGACTTCAATATTATAGAGAATATATCAGTCGTTTATTAGCAGCCAATTTCTCAGAGCTACCGAGTAACAAGGATTCTCAATTCTGAATCATGGTCTCAGATAAAGGCCGTTCCTTCTTAAAGTTGCAATCATTAGGTCCCAGTAAACATCATTATTTTGATTTAAGTATCCTTACAATAATGATGTTGTATCGCAATAATTATCCTAGTAGTTTGTTAGTTAATATCCTGATAATGCCTATTTCAACTAGGAAACATTTAATTAGGTATGACAAAATCAGGTTTATTCAAACTGAACAAAGGTAATCAGTTTAAGGTAGGACTAGTAAGGGTATGGCAAGATATTGGGTAGGGTAAGGTAGGGTATGCTAATATTAAAATTTGATTTGGGCGCCTAATAGGCTGCCACACGCTGCGAAATATCTCGCAATATTTTGCGAGATTTATTTTGTTACTATATATTCTTTCGGATCGTCTCGCTGATCTGATCGACTTTGAGCCGGACTTTCCCGTGATATTCGATCTATCCGTCCTAAAACTATTCTGGGGATGAATTAATGTATTCCCGGATGGAATATACCGGCATAGAGTATCCGGGGGATAAACCATTTTTATCCCCCATCCCATTGTGTGAAATCATCCCCGGGGGGATAAAAACTCACAGGTATAAGGTATTATTTTTAAAAATGCGAATTATTTATTACTCTATGCTTCATTGAAAATATAAAACCAGAAATAGGTAGGCCTAAAGCAAGTGACTCTAAGTAGGCCTATTCTATTTGTTCTAAGCAATGTTCAGAGCAAATCAAACCGAAGTTATATTAGAAAGAATAACCACACTGGGAGTGGCTTTATTGTTCCCCATCCCTTGACAGGGATTTTGGGGAAAGGCAGCATGACGCTGAAGTATGTTTCAAGATGTTTTCGCATTTCGACTAACTTTGAGACATTGTTTAATTTGCGCGGGATTACAAAACCTCAAAGAAAACAAGAGCCCTTGAAGTTGGCTCGATGCCTCAAATGGTTTCGATGACTTTGATGGTTAATCAAAGCTTAAGCGAAAATTGATTGATTTATTGATTGAAGATAGCGTATGTTACAAGATAAAAAGGCAAAATATGGCTTAATTCAGAGAAAGTTTCATATGCTAAGTAAAGAATTGAAATATTTAAGGTAAGATAGACTTAGTAAGGTAACGTAAGGTAAGGTGTGTCGTCGTATAACATACTTCCTCCGGGTCTGCCACAGTCGATCCAGTATGGTTCCTTGATTTGAAATGGTCCGCAGCTGTCAGATCCGCTGTCCGGGCGACACTTTCCGATCTGGCCCTCACATCCTTCTTTCTGGAAACAATGAACCCATTGACATTCAGCTTCATTATCTGATCAAATGTCACGAAATCGCATTACATTATAACATCTGTCTTATAATTTTAATGCTGTTTCATGCGATTTGATCCGAAGTTGACGTAATGTCTGGATGGTAATGTGCCAAACCTGTAGGCACAAGGTTGGTTAGAAATGCGCTACATAAGGTCTGATGGCAGAGGATACCTTTGATTTCTAAAAATAGCCTTACTTTCGGAAAAGATGACTCTCTCTGTGCTTTGTCGGTGATGGTGAGGGCGTCACATGTTGAGGAGAGCATCGATTAAATGGAGTTTTATGGTGTTTAAGCTTGCAAAGGTCTGCAAATAAGGGTTGCTGTACACGCCGACGTGACCGTGGATGAAGCAGGGAAACCATTTACGGACGGATGTCAAGTTATTCTTGTTGAAATATTCGGATCAAATTTGGGCTCCGAATTGCTTGTTGAAGGCTGCCATTTTGGTCTGGCAAGCAACGATAATTTGGGAAGATATTGATAAATTTCTGAAAAAGGGATCTCTCAATTGATACAGGGAGTATAAGATTTCGATTCTTTACGATACGGTTTTATCCCGGTTCAGTGCTAGAAACCTCCAATATATTCTGGTAGAGCTGTTCTATTAAAATGTGCATAGTTTAAGTAAGGAAAATTACTGGCGATAATTAACGCTCAGTTTTGTCAAAGAAACCGTCGATAGCTAGATTTAACTGTGAAATACTTAAAAATAAGTAAGAAAACAGACAAGTAGTATTTGTGGACATTCTTTTGATTTATTCTCACGAACTGTGAACTTGATTTGTTTAATTTAACAGTCTTAAATGGCTACATCTGATCTTGCAATGCATCGCAACTCTGACGAATTGTTAGACATAATTGTTAATAATCCTGAATTAAAACGTAGATGTCTAAGCAAATATGGAGATTCTCTTCTTGACTTGATCAGTGAGAGTAGTGTTGAGCTCCCAGACCGCAGAAGTGAGGAAGGAGTTCGAAACCCAGTTCTGGATGGCCGACACGTTACAGTAATTTTAGCATAAACGCTTTGGTGGGCAGTGCACTAGGTTCACTTGACCCTACACACGTTTAAAAGAACGGGATTCGTCTTCGATTTCAACTTCGATCTAAACATTATGTGCTGTCGTTATTATTTTAGTTAAGCTACAACATTCATATTTTCTGCAGAAAGAGTATATTTTTAAATGCACTCAACTTTTAGACATGGTTTGACCCAAAGTCGTAGGATTTCGTGACTCTCCTTCAACCCAAACGATCTGCAAGACTATTTCAGACAAGGCAAGTGCCAGGTCCTACGTGTCTGTGAGCGATGCCAACGATGGCATTATTGCCTAGAGATGTCCGCACGCCCGCCGATGCCTTGACGCCAGCTGCAGGGAGAGCAACTGCCGAGACGCGACCGGACCGAAGCCGCTTGCTGACGGAGATCGACTTCGACGACCCGACGCCGATGAAAGCGAGCTTCCGCGAAAAGATGAAAGAAGAGATGACCGTGGAGCCGGAGAGATCGATCTTTCGAGGAAAGACGGGCGAAGCGACGACGGAAAAGAAGAAATTGAAACCGAGTTTCCGCGAAGAGACCGAAAGACCGGACGCACGGGAGACTTCGATGCCGAATTTGCTGGAAAGTGTCAGCGGTTTGCTGCGAAGCCGCCCGACGCCGATGAAGCCAGGCAAGTTCGATGGGACGGGCTCTTTGGAGTCGTTCCTGGTCCAGTTTGAGGTCTGCGCGACGCACAACCAGTGGACGGCCGCGGACCGGGTCGACTTTCTGCGATGTTCGCTAGAGAAGGCCGCTACGCAACTTCTCTGGGACTTTGGCGCTCGACCGAGCGTAAGTTACGAAGAACTCGTGGAACGTCTCCGCCAAAGATACGGGACGGAAGGCCAGGCAGAAACCTTCCGTGCCCAGCTGTACTACCGACGCCAACGCCCGGAAGAAAACCTGAGCGACCTTCTGCATGAAATCCGACGTCTGGTTGTCCTGGCCTACCCGGTTCCTTCCAACGAGACCACGCAGATCATCGCGAAAGACGCCTTCCTGGAAGCCATGAGAGACAGGGAGCTCTCGCTCAAAGTACGCGAGCGAGAACCCAAGAATCTGGACGAGGCGTACCGGACCGCGCTGCGTCTGGAGGCCTATCAGCGAACGAACGACTCCGACGATCGCCGCAGACCGCCAAACCGAGTGCGCGGGACTCAGGAAACTGATCTGAGTGCCCAGCTCCAAGCGCAAATGGACCGGTTCCTGGCGACGCAGAAGGACGAACAGCGGAGATTTCAGCGAGACATTGAGAAAAGAATTGATGAGCAACTCCGGGAACTCCGCCCGAGAAATCCGCCTGAAGAATCGGCCCGAGACGCCCGGCCTGAACGAGACCGCGCGGGCCCTCCGGAGAACCAGCGACGCTCAATGACCTGCTTCAACTGCGGACGAGCCGGTCACATCGCCCGCAACTGCCGCCAAGCTCGCCGATTCCGGAACCGCCAGAACGAGACTGCGACGACCGAGCCCGATGCTTCGACGCCACCGGACCCGGTGGCCATGAACCATACGACACGCCCGAAAGTGCCGGACCGCGCTACGAGCAACGCCGTCTACATTCGCGGAGAGATCAACGGACGACCGCAGCTATGCCTGATCGACACTGGATCGGAAGTCAGCCTGGTGCCTTCATCTACTGTCGACGGGTTAGACCTTCGCTCTTGCAATCGCTTTTTGATGGCTGCTAATGGGTCAGATATACGTGTCCTTGGGGAGGTGCGGGTGCCCATTAAGATATTTGACGGGTTTTACATCCATAGTTCTTTCCTTGTGTCCGATCAGATTACCGAGCCCATGTTAGGCATGGACTGGTTACGGGAACATCGCTGCCGCTTAGGATTTGGTATGGGATCCCTATTTGTGAGGCGCAGGCGTATCTCTTTGGTAAGGGGCAATGGGTCCACGTGGTGCCGGCGCGTGATCGTCGCCGAGGAGGTGTTGGTGGCCCCTAAATCCCAGAGGGATATTCCGATTAAGACAATGTACGGGGATCTAACGACCATAGCGCCAGCCTGGATGACGGAGGCTAGGGAGATTCAACCTGGGGTCCATCTTGCCCGCGTAGTTGTCGGTGATCACGCAGATGCCCAGGTAAGGGTGGTAAATTTAAGCGAGGATCCGGTCAGGCTGCCGAAGAATCAGCCACTAGGGGATTTGCATCCGGTGCAGGTAGAGCTGAGCGAAAGGAACCGCGCGAATGGAGACGCGGTTGTCCATGCCTCCCCGAGCGAGAAATTACTCGCGGATTTGCCCGAAGAAGTGACGCCCGAGATACGGGAACGATTGGGCGCTTTGCTTGTTGAATATAATGATGTCTTTTCCGCTACTGACCGCGATTTAGGCAAAACTTCTGTATGCACCCATAAGATAGAGACCGGCGATGCGCGCCCCGTAAGACAGCCATTAAGACGACAGCCGCTGCCGCATAGGGTCACGATCGATACTCAGCTAGACAGCATGTTAGCCGACGGAATAATTGAACCTGCTGTAAGCGAGAGGGCCGCGAACGTGGTGTTGGCACGCAAGAAGGACGGCTCGCGGAGATTTTGCGTAGGTTATCGGCAATTGATTGGGATGTTGTTCCCCTTTCTCCTGATGACCATGAGCGGTTTTGTTAAGAGAGGGAAGGTTATTCCAAGGGCCAAACCGGGGGTTTCCTTGGTAGCTGGGGCCCTCGAGGGAAACGTAGTTGTGAGGTCTGGGGCTCCGCGTCCAATACTGGCCGATCAGAGTACGGGATTTCCGGGAGGCCTGTTTCGGGAGGTTTATGGGATCAATCGGCGAAGAGCGTTTAGTTATCATCCCAGGGAGAATGGCTTAAGTGGGATCCTACCCAAGACCGTGGGGGAAGTTATACGCAGCCATCAAGGGGTGTGGGTTGAAGTTCTTTCCCTTGTCCTGGCCACCTCCCCATGCACGGTGATGGAGCGCTGCGGCCTCGTCAACTACAGGCTCCGCAAGTCTGCGCACTCCAAGCCATTCGTCGCCCACGTCGATAAACTGAGGCCTTGCTTCGAAGAAGGCCTGCACGACGCCGACGAGAACGCCGCTCATGACGACGCTTCGATGGACGATCTGCCGGAAGTTAGCCAGAACTCTCGACGCCCGAAGAGGACGATTCGCCGTCCTGCCCGCTTTCAGTAAGCGAGCTGCCGTTTCCCGAACGATGACAGTGGTGTTTGCCTGCGACTGACAGAAGGACCTTGCCCTTTTCTGTACAATAACTCTGTCGCCCTGCTTTCCAGAAACGCGAGAGACTTGGCCGCTCAAAAGAGCATTGCATAGATCTTGTCTTGATTGCTTTGTTGCCGAGAAACGGCATGTTTATGTTCGTTACTTTGTGCCGAGCTTTCGGGCCCGTTGGCCACGGTTATAAATTGAATTGTAGGTTTTGCGGATTTGATGGACCGCGTGAGGAAGGACATTATCCTAGAGACTTTGTTGGTCCCGTTGACCACTCTAGTTGCGTAGCCGGACTCTGGCTGAAATTTGGAAACTTGGCCCGTTGGTCACGCGAAATTTAGAGATCTGGACTTTTGTTTGGCCCGTTGGCCGCGTAGTTAAGCCGTTGTTGTTGTTGGGGCTTGGGGAGCCTCGAGAGATGAGGTCATCTCTTATTGTAGCGGGGGGAGGGTGTGGCGCCCGGGTGGGTTTCCCGGGTCGGCCTTCTTGCCTGGTCCCTTTTCCCTTCCCCGCCGGTGGCGCCCCCTGTTGGCGCGGTGTGGCCTCCTGCTTTTCCCCCTCCCCGCCTTAGCCGGTAGCGCGCTTTGGGTTGCTAGCCTTGGCCTCTAGGCTTGGCCTCTCTAGGCTTGGCCTCTCTAGGCTTGGCCTCTCTAGGCTTGGCCTCTAGGCTCTAGGCTTGGCCTCTCTAGGCTTGGCCTCTCTAGCTTGGCCTCATTTAGGCTCCGCCCCCTTAGGCTTGGCCTCGTAGGCTTGGCCTCTTCTAGGCTTGGCCTCTCTAGCTTGGCCTCATTTAGGCTCCGCCCCCTTAGGCTTGGCCTCTTTGGAGGGCTCCGCTGATTGGCTGGGTTAGTTATAAATAGGAGCGCTTCTGTATAATTAAGGTGCGTTGTTCATTGTGGGTTGTTGCATTGTGGTTTGAGTTGTTGAGGCTGTGTTATGAGTGTTAGAGTGACTTTGATGACGTAATACGTCTGTGACGTGAATAAAGATCGTTATTTTAACTGCCTGGTGTTGAGTTCTTCGGTGTTTGACATTGACTGCGACGGCTCATCGGCTGGCAGACGCGAAGCCCACCGATAGACGACGGTGGCCGTACTTGTGCTCCCATCCTGAGCAACACGCGCCTTCCCTCGCCATCCTGAGAGAAGAGGCAAAGAAGTGGGCCCGTCCGATATTTGTCACAGTAGGTAATATTAAAGATGCAGTTAAGTCTTTCATTCTGGGTTCCACTACTTGGCAACTTTACTGTTTAATAATATTAAATTTAACTGCTCCAAATACTCTGCTGGACTAGATATTTAGGAGAGCGGTTATAGCTGTACCATATTTTAGACTATTATAGACTTCTGATAGGCCCTACTGTTGCTTGTCTGGCTCGGGTTAGGATGTTGACCAGGACGGCCACCCGTGGAACCGTCTCGGACAGTGTTGTGGAAGACTCTCCCGAAGAAGAAAAATCACAACACTGTTTCAAGGTTTCATTGTTTTTCGTGAGCACAAAGAAAGGCTGCTTGCAATGGTTGACAGCAGAAGTCAACGCTCAGTCTTCCTGACTGGATAACTGAATCAAAGAAACAGTTCTGTGAATGTCTTTTCCTTCGCCCATGATCTTAACTTCGTTAAACACGACAGTGTCTTCTAATTAAACTCTCCTCGCCTATTTAAAGGCGCTGGATGCAGTCACCTATGGAAAGGCTCTGGATGATGTCGCCTATGGAGAGGCTCTGGATGAAGTCGCCTATGGAAAGGCGCTGTATGCAGTTGCCTATGGAGAGGCGCTGTATTGTATTGTATTGTATTTGGACACTTGTTATAGCGCCCCTACCAGATTGCCCATTCAGAGGCGCTCCCGACTACTGCGCGGACGCTGAATCGGAGTTTCACGCCGAAGCGCATGAGCAATTGCGAGTGAAGGACTTGCCCAGGGTCCCTACGCGGCGGCTTTGAGGTGGATTCGAACCCGCAACCCTCCGGCTGCAAGGCACCGAACATACCCCTATACCACCGCGCCCCAGTATGTTGTCACCCATGGAGAGGCGCTGCATGCAGTTGCCTATGGAAAGGCTCTGGATGATGTCGCCTATGGAGAGGCTCTGGATGATGTCGCCTATGGATAGATTCTGGATGAAGTCGCCTATGGAGAGGCGCTGTATGCTGTCGCCTATGGAGAGGCGCTGCATGCAGTTGCCTATGGAAAGGTTCTAGATGATGTCGCCTATGGAGAGGCTCTGGATGATGTCGCCTATGGAGAGGCTCTGGATGATGTCGCCTATGGATAGATTCTGGATGATGTCGCCTATGGATAGATTCTGGATGAAGTCGCCTATGGAGAGGTGCTGTATGCTGTCGCCCATGGAGAGGCGCTGCATGCAGTTGTCTATGGAAAGGTTCTGGATGATGTCGCCTATGGAGAGGCTCTGGATGATGTCGCCTATGGAGAGGTTCTGGATGATGTCGCCTACGGAGAGGCTCTGGATGAAGTCGCCTATGGAGAGGCGCTGCATGTAGTTGCCTATGGAAAGGCTCTGGATGATGTTGCCTATGGAGAGGCTCTGGATGAAGTCGCCTATGGGGAGGCGCTGTATGCTGTCGCCTATGGAGAGGCGCTGCATGCAGTTGCCTATGGAAAGGCTCTGGATGATGTCGCCTATGGAAAGGCTCTGGATGAAGTCGCCTATGGAAAGGCTCTGTATGATTTCGCCTATGGAGAGGCTCTGGATGAAGTCGCCTATGGAAAGGCTCTAAATGAAGTCGCCTATGGAAAGGCTCTGGATGATGTCGCCTATGGAGAGGCTCTGGATGATGTCGCCTATGAAAGAGGCGCTGCATGCAGTTGCCTATGGAAAGGCTCTGGATTATGTCGTCTATGGAGAGGTGATGTGATGCTGTCGCCTATGGAAAGGCTATGGATGTTGTCACCAATGGAGAGGAAGCTGTATGCTGTCGCCCATGGAGAGGCGCTGCATGCAGTTGCCTATGGAAAGGCTCTGGATGAAGTCGCCTATGGAAAGGCTCTGGATGATGTCGCCTATGGAGAGGCTCTGGATGATGTCGCCTATGAAGAGGCGCTGCATGCAGTTGCCTATGGAAAGGTTCTAGATGATGTCGCCTATGGAGAGGCTCTGGATGAAGTCGCCTGTGGAGAGGCACTCTGTATGCTGTCGCCTATGGAAAGGCTCTGGATTATGTCGTCTATGCAGTGGTGATGTATGCTGTCGCCTATGGAAAGGCTATGGATGTTGTCACCAATGGAGAGGAAGCTGTATGATGTCGCCTATGGAAAGGCTCTGGATGATGTCGCCAATGGCGAGCCTCTGGACCATGTCGGCTATGGAGAGGTATTATTATGTATGTATGTCTGTATTTCCAACAGCCCAGATAATAATCTGGGCAAACTGTTTCCCATGGCCCTAAATATACAGCCAGAAAGTGGGAAGAATAGTTCCCGGCGCCCATGAAAGATATAGCATAATAAATTTCAATCAATCAATCAATCAATTTCGTTTATCCTCGGTATGAAGCTGACAGGTAGGCACTGATGGACAAAATATTTTTCAAAAGTATTTTGAAAATACAAAATAAAATACTTTTCAAAAGTATTTAGAAAATACTTTTACAAAATACTTTTCAAAAGTATTTTGAAAATACAAAATAAAATAGTATTTTGAAAACACTTTTGAAAATAGTTTTTAAAAATACTTTTGATAAATCAACATTTTGTGCTGTTATCACTACTCACTAGTGTGTACACAAGGACCTTTTATACACTAATATAGATTCCTTGGTGTGAACATTTACATTGCATTAGTGTACCTGATAGTGATCAATAGTTTCTTATGACTTGAAGCATTTGTAAAACTGTAATTAGTAACTTCTTATTGCACTGGTGCCTAATGCACGAGGCATAAATCGATGACGCACTAAAGCCAAACTGTAATCAGATCAATATCCAGATCAGTCCGTTAGACAGAGAGGCAGCCTATGATGGAGAAGCAATTTTAAGAAGGTAACTTTTAATTGAGAAAGAAATGACACAAGCGACCCAGCAGAGTGCATAGACACTTCCAAAAAGTAGGTCCAGCAACCAAATAAACTCGTTCACCAAGGACAGTTCTGATTTAGATATGACCAGACAATGATAATCAGATGACCTTGTTAAATAACAATTAGTCTGGGAAATAAGAAATTTTTTTAAGTATTGTGGTTAGAAAGCATTCACAGTTTTATAAACTATAAGCCCCACTTGGAAACTAATTCTTTGCTGAACAGGAAGCCAATGTAAATATTTAAGCACAGGGGCCCGTGGCGCATTGGATAACATCTGGCACAGAGACCGAGAGGTACCGAGTTCGAGCCCCCGTTGGGCGGATATGCTTTGTAGGCTGATATTAGCGCCGTTGTATTGTATAATTGTATTGCAGGCTGTCTGTTCTGTTAGTAGTTAAGATTTAAATTGCATAACATGCAAATGTACAGCGCAGTGCGTTTGTCAGGCGCTTATTAAAGAAAAGATATTATTATTATTATAATATTATTATACGTTGATATTTGGATGTATTAGTTACGGCTCTAGCCAAAGAGTTCTGAACTGTCTGCAGCTTCAGCATGTTTGACTTATTTATACCAGTATGAAGCGAGTTGCAGTAATCTAGGTGAATGGAAAACAATGCATTTGTCAGAGATATCATAGCATACATGGACACATGACGCCTATTACTACATATGTCACCAATAAACATATAGATGACTTACAAATACTGTTTACATGGTCAGTGAGAAACATGGTAGAATTGAAAACAATGACTAAGCTACGAGCAGCATCTGCCAGCTCAAAAATGGGTCACCCAGTTTCAATGACTTAACCCGATCAAATTTTTGAAGTTGCTGTGGAATGCCCAGTACCAGAAATTCAGTTTTCGATGGGTTAAGGAAGAGTTTATTGGATGCCATACAAGACTGTACCCCATCAAAGACAGCAGGCAACAGCTGCACAGATGAGTCACATGAGAGACTTTCAAATGAAATGTAGATGTGAAGGTTCCATTGCATGGTGAGCAGTGGGAACGCAAGCCAACACTGTCGACAGCAGTGGGAACGCCGTTCCCACAGTTCCCACGTCACTTTAAACCCTGTGCACAGTCTTTGACTCTGTTAAGCCTCTCGATATACCGTGCACGAGAGCCGGACCAAGGACAATCCTTTGTTGAGATCCGGGGTTTCGCCCCGTTTCGGGCATCCTGAACCACTGCCATGGGCAAAGGAATTGAGAAGATCCCTGGTCCGCGACACAAACCTACCACGTAACACTTTATAATAGGCATAGGCGCAACCACCCTATATGGGACCCGTGGGACGCGTCCCTCCCAACTTTCGAACAGGTTGGGACGGTCTCACCCAACTGTTGAAAATTTTGAGGTAAACAAGAGCCCAAAATGCACTCCATTTGGTATCAAATGGTCAAAATTGCGTCGGCTTACGACGCTCCCTCTTACCCCTATAGTCGTTAGAGGCTTCTTGCCTTCCGCACTCGCAATTCCCCTACTCATACATTCCATAGTAGGTCCCCCCAACTTCTGGACCGTGGTTGCGCCCCTGATAATAGGCCTTATATATAGGGTAATTTACCGGATTTGTTATGGAAAAAATATAAATTTGTCTATATTCTCTCCTATAGTGGCGCTCTTGCAGGTACGATTGCAATTATACGAATGCCAACGAACAGAGGGAAATTGCAAGCATGCATTGGTTCGATAGGATCTCACTATAGTTATCGTGAATACCCACATATGACTATATACGTGCAAAGGCCTGAGTATAAGTATTATAATAGGTATACAGTATGCACGTCCCATTGGTGGATTGGATTTGAGTGGTCTACCACGTATACAATTTAATTTTAAGGTATAAAAATTATGAGCGCAACTGCAGCCTAGACAGAATGGGCCGATGGATTATATCATAACCCATTATAGTAGGCCTACCTATTATAGCGAAGCCTGGCCACGGGATCGAGCTGTCGGTCGGTCGGTCTATATAGAGAGAACGGGGAGCGATTGGCTTTAATCGTTGTGGTTAGTGGACCATGTCGGTTCCATTTGGTTCTATTTGCCAGGTACAAGTGTCTGGGATTTGTCGTCATCTGTCGAAATCCTTTCTCTAAACACTTCTATTTGTACATAGATCGACCTGGTTCCCTCTGCCATTCGCAGCCGCGGCAGGAAGTGCGTGCATGCAGAAAAGCACAGCAGCATGAGAACACCCACAACCACCTACATACGCACACACCCACTCACATGCAAACATACAGACCAACGCAGTGACGCATATAATACACTGAGACAATTAGGCTACATATACAGAGACTGCAGATAGAAAGAGTCGTGGAAGTAAAGTGTATAGTAGGCCGACATGTCACCGGTATACGACTGGTTGTGTAATGACCCTTATGATCTGCTCTCTGCAGTGAAAGATTTGGATTAAAATTTAATTAGCGCTTTTCAGTGGCGTTTACTCTTATAAGGAGAAGGATTAATATGGAGTTATTGCAATTTATAGACTAGACGACACTTCCAGTTGGAAGGAGTTAATAAAAGAACTTCGTCATTCTGGCGCGATATTATATTGACTTATGATTTATATCTCATCAAATGCACGTTACATATTTTGAGAGGAAGCATGCAGCCAGACATGTGGCAATGAACAAGCAGGTATAAGAGAGAGAGAGAGAGAGAGACGAACAAATGCTATCAGATTTATCTGGGTTACGGCGCTATACAAGTCAATTCTGTCTGCATGAATGGGAGCAGCGCAAGTATACAGTATAGGCCTACATATCTGTCGATCGAAAGTTGCGCTTGCAGTTGCTATAGGTTTAGGGCGGACCATGCAGAAGTTAACAGATGGGCTTTAAAAAAAATTGATTACTTTTCTTTGGATTTTTTATAAAATTTTCTATAGTCAGCCGGCATTTTGTTAGATTAGTTTCAAGTCGAGAGAATTTCTGATGACCTTTTTCGTCTATAGACCAATTCCTATATAGCATCTCTTCATGAGTGTTGCCTCTTGTACGGTAAATGTAAATGTATACATCTTCAAAATTTATCAGCGCCCCACAAAAGCTGTGTTAAAGAGGACCAGCTTATTCAGCGTCGAAGCCCACTGTTACTTGATAAAACTAACGACGAATAGTTGTAAGCAGCAGGCTTTCAAACACTATCGTGATTTTAATTACCCTGTGATCGAGTAATTTAAGGCAGGAATGATAAACAAAGCCGCCGATGCACGGTCCTATATAGAAAATGAATAGCTCAGTGAGTTAGTATACAGCTTATATATAGATATCATAGCCACCTTCGAAGTAGCCTATATAATTATTATCTTGTGTCGAGTGCCTCGTGAACCTGGCCTCGTGAACGTATACGAAGACAAAATGCGTAGCCTAACTGCATGATGACTTCGTGAGTTTCACCTTCCTGCATGGTCAGACAATCAATTTGCATTGTCTGTATATATACATGTACACTTGACTTGTTGACAGTCGCATAAGACGACCAATAAACAATCTATTACAACGTTGATACAAACGGTTTATTGTGCCATATATCTATATAGGCCGTTGAACAGTTTGTCATTGATAAGGAGAAGAATCCGGAAGGAGAAGGAGACCACCTATAAGGAAGAACACCGTCCTATGTAGATAACGTATATACCTATCAGACACGCTGGTAGTGATATGAACGTGCGCCATATATATATATTGTTACGGTGATACGTGCTACAGGTTGGCTTACCTGTGTTTTGTGCAAATATAGCACGTGTCCTCAGCCAAGCATCAGTCTGCGATGGTGGTGTGATGGCCTATAATAAGGAATGACTGCATGCATGCATGCAGTGTATAGTTTTTACCACTCCTTGTTATTAGGTGATATAAATTGTGGTTGTATTATAACTTGTATAAGACTGCGGTTGCCTTTTCGGGTGCATGGTATCAGTCCCAAGCATGGACAAAGGAGGAGGGTGACGCTAATCGTCTTCGTTATGACACAGCGTCCTTAGGCATAAACTATAATCATTCGCTGAATGAATCAGATTTAGTCCCCGAGTATAAGTCGCTAAGGAATTCTCCATATAGTTAGAAAATATATAGACGAAAACACTTTCTTCAAGAAGGCAACAAGTGGAAATTTGAGAGTTCATAGCATGAAACTGTACCATGAACATGAAGATGTTACAATTTAACTTGTACCTGGATGCGGTGTGACATCCCGAATAATCAATAAACGAAGATATATATATATGTGCGTTTGGACTTTAGAAAATTATTTTTTAGCCAAAGAATTGTGGATTAATGGAACCGGCTCACACAGCTCACCTAGCCTATATATTAACTGTAACTGTAACTGTAACTGAATAGCCGACTGACTTGGCGAGTTACCGACTGACTTAACGACTTAAACATCGAAAGTTCGAAACCAACGTATTTTCAACGATAGCCTATGTTTGCCTGTTCCAACAAACGCCATTTTCTATGAAAACAATTGCGTGACATCATGCAACATTACAGAGTACAGACAACGCTCATATCGTATTGAACTTTTTTATATAGTGCCTCTCGCAGCATAGACTATTCAGGGGCACTTTCAGAGCGGAAGCCCCGGGGGAAAAAGAAACACTTAAGGGAGCGAGAGAGGATGCGGGGGAAATTCCAGACATGAGCTTAGCCCGTAGAAGAGGGGGAGGCCAGTCCAAGTGGAGGGACCTGTCACAACATAATATTATGCCCAGCATTGAGCCAAGGTAGACCTAACACGAGGATCAAAGAGGTCCAAACGGTCGGTAGAGCACAAGGAGCGAGCAGATGTTGCAGAGAGAGGCTTACGCATAAAGTCGGAGAGATATTTGGGTGCAAGGCCAAATTGAGATTTGAAGACCAGGAAGATGATCTTATATTGGATACGTGAGGTGATTAATGGGAGCCAGTGTAGCACTTCAACAATATAAGTGTAAATGTGGGTAAACCGAGGAAGATGTGCTATGGGCCTAGCAGTGGCGTTTAAGACTGACTGGAGGGGAGAGTCGCAACTTCGGGAGACCCATGAGGAGCGAGTTACAGTAATCTGCAGTAATCTACCGTATACTCGGGTAGATATAGTTAGTAAAGACACCAATCGGGAAGGTATAGTAAGTAAAGACACTATTCGGGTTGGTATAGTAAGTACAGGTGCGGAGATCTGGGGACATGTCCCCCGCACCTTTAACACTGAAGGGGCACAGTATACAGTTATCCCCCAAATTTTAAAGAAACTTTTGATTGCTATTTTTTAAATATAATTGCCAAGTGGAAACTTGACCATTGAGACCAGGCAACTGACACGTCAACAGGTTGCCACCAACAACTAACAAGAATGAATAAGCTTTGTTTATTATTATTCTGTTTATATTGTTTCGCACTATAGCAAATTATTTTCTAAAATCACTTTTACCCATGCATTCTCAGACTCTCTGGGATGTTATTTTCTTTTTCCGGTTTCATAAGCGGACTTTGTGTTTATGTAAAGTGTTTGCAATCTGTTACAAATTCGTGTATTCTGCATGGTTGATAAAAGTAAAATAGCTTAATTAGATTGCTGCTAATTTCACCAGCTTCGTCAGCAGAAGCAGAGCGTATAGTTTTAGCACCTTGCGTCGGTTAAAGACTTGGTTGTGCAGTACAAAAGATCAGAGCAGATTAAACACGGTGGCTGTTTGTCACAAACATAAAAATATTTTAGACAGCTTGAACTTGGTTGAGCTGGAAGAACATTTGATTTGGAGAAGTGATATTAAATTGAAGAACTTGCTTCGTTCTTTTCCGAAAAAGTGAAATTCCGTAGTATTATGTGTCCATAGAAACTATATATAGCACATTAAGTGACAATCTTCAGTAGGCCTATGCTAAAGTGTTAGGCCTATACTAACTAATAAAATCAATTCGCTTTAGATTTGAATTAGTTTGCACGATATACTACAAGCTGATGAAAATATATATCTATAGTACACATGCCGTTATAACGTTATAAACTGCCTGTCATTGCTTCTTTAACTCATATTCCGTGAACAAAAAGGTCACAACTTTTTTCGAGAATAAATGTTGACACATTTCAAAAGTGTCCCCCACCTCTCAAACAAGATCGCAGCATCTGGTAAGTAAAGACACCACTCGGGTAGGCCCTATAGGTAGGCTATAGCAGGGGCGCCGGGAGGCGTACGCACTAACGCAAGTGCGTACAGCGCTGAAAGGCTAAGAAATTAAAAATTGCAAAAGAAAAAGTGAAATATTATTAAGTTACAAAATTATAATAACTTAGATACTAGTTTTAATAGGTAAACTAACGGTTTATATCTCCTACCTTTCTTCACGCTCTTTCACTGTCAATGCCGCTGGTCTCGCAACTAATCCGTACACCCTCACCTACGGTGACCCGTCAGAACGGCCCAGGACAAATCGGCCCCGACAAAACGGCCCCGACAAATGGGCCCCGACAAAACGGCCCCGACAAAACAGCCCCCGTCAAAATAACCTCGACAAAACAGCCCCGTCATTTCGGCCCCCGTCAAATCGGCCCCGTCATATCGGCCCCAGTCATATCGGCCCCAGTCATATCGGCCCCCGTCATATCGGCCCCAGTCATATCGGCCCCAGTCATATAGGCCCCATACAAAATATTCAATGTTCCAAGTACTTTTAAGCTTACGCTGACAAACTATGCTGAAACGAGGCCTCAGGCGACGGTTCAGCTGGACAATGGACTGCGGGGACCATCGTCTAAATGCTAACTGGTTGGCGTATTTACTTATTTAAATGCTTTCAATTACAACTGCCATAAATCCAGCTTCTATTTACGCAACGAATTATTTTTTTATAAATCCAACTTCAATTCTAACGCCCAAACTATTTTAAGGAATCCAACTTCCATTTTAAACTGACCACATAAAATAATTTGCCAACATAAACTACGGTTTTACCAATCCGAGTTCTATTTACGCACAGAATTTTTTTCAACAATCCAACTTAAAAGTACTTGGGACATGGGATATTTTGTGAGGGGCCGATGTGACTGGGGCCGATATGACTGGGGCCGAATTGACGGGGGCCGATTTGACGGGGGTCGATTTGACGGGGGCCGATATGACGGGGCTGTTTAGTCGAGGCCATTTTGACGAGGGCCGTTTTGTCGGGGTCGTTTTGTCGGGGTCGTTTTGTCGGGGCCGATTTGTCCTGGGCCGTTCTGACGGGGTACCCTCACCTACAGAGGCTACCGTGTTCCTCAAGGATCTGTTCTCGGTCCTTTGCTGTCCATTCATTACACCTCCCCACTTAGCAAACTTATTTCCTCAGCCTCTGCTGTTTATCACCTCTGTGTGCGTGAGAGAGATATAAGAGAGAGTGCCGACGAATCACAACTAATTCATATCTTTTCCCCTCACTGCCTTCTAGACGCACTAAATCACTTACGCAACACCATCACTCAGATTTCAGCCTGGATGACCGCTAACCTGCTATGCCTTAACCCTTCAAAAACAGAACTTCTCATAATTGGCATCCGCGAGCAATTAAACAATAGTAGCCTGTCCTCCCGACCTTTGTCCGACATATCTCACTTCTTTCGTACCTTACTCTTCTCCTGTTCGAAATCTTGGAATCATTTTCGATAAGAACCGTATACCTTTTCCGATCAAATCTCGCACCTGCTGTATGTGTAGTATACGTACATCCGTGACTTTTGTCAATTGTGCGCAATATTTGACTACAAGACCGCGTGTACAATAGCCACTTCAATTGTTCATTCAAAACTCGAAAACTGTAACTCCCTTTTTTAGAACATCGACTCTTCTCATATGAAACGCCTGCAAACAGTCACCAAAACTCCCAAACACCACCACATAACCCCTGTTCTCAAATCACTTCACTGGCTAAAAGTCCCTCAGCGCATCCATTACAAAATTGTATCTCTTAATTAACTACAACGCCCTTCAAACCTCGATCTAAACCCTCTTACATTCGACAGCTAGTCACCATCAAACCGCCCGAGTCTACTCGCTCATCATCATACCTTTCACTATCTCGGCCCAGTGGTTAAATTCAGCCGGGTCTCGCCGGGTCTGAGATCCGGCACCTCGGATTTCAGACCCGGCACCTCTGATTTGAGACCCGCCACCTGCATTTTGAGACCCGGCACCCGAATTATGAGAACCGTCACCTAAAAAGGAGACCCGCCATCCAAAATCAGATTAACCTATTCGTCAGCCTCACAGTGCGTTTCAATATTCACTAACATCATACGAAACTACTTAGCCTACGTGTTTACTTAAGTCGCCCGCTCTCCCTCTCCCTCTCCCTCTCCCTCTCCCTCTCCCTCTCCCTCTCCCTCTCCCTCTCCCTCTCCCTCTCCTCTCCTCTCCTCTCCTCTCCCTCTCCCTCTCCCTCTCCCTCTCCCTCTCCCTCTCCTCTCCCTCTCCCTCTCCCTCTCCTCTCCCTCTCCCTCTCCTCTCCCTCTCCTCTCCCTCTCCTCTCCCTCCCTCTCTGTCTCTGCTGGGAAAACCAATAGAATAGGAACAAAACCAATAGAGTAGGAACAAAACCAATAGAGTAGGAACAAAACCGAGAGAGTAGGAACAAAACCGAGAGAGTAAGAACAAAGCCGAGTGAGTAAGAACAAAACCAATTGAGAAGAAAAAAACCGATAGAACAGGAACATAACCGATAGAATTGGAACAAACCCGATAGAATAGGAGCAAAACCGAGAGAGTAGGAACAAAACAGATAGAATATAAACAACGCCGATGGAATAGGAGCAAAACCGAGAGATTAGGGCCAAAACCTATAGAATAGGACCAAAACCAATAGAGTAGGAACAAAACCGATAGAATAGGAACAAAACCGATAGAATTGGACAAAACCGAGAGATAAGGAACAAAACACAGAGAGTAGGAACAAAACCGAGAGAGAAGGAACAAAACCGATGGAATAGGAACAAAACCGATAGAATAGGAACAAAACCGATAGAATAGGAGCAAAACCGAGAGATAAGGAACAAAACACAGAGAGTAGGAACAAAACCGAGAGAGAAGGAACAAAACCGATGGAATAGGAACAAAACCGATAGAATAGGAACAAAACCGATAGAATAGGAACAAAACCGAGAGAGTAGGAACAAAACCGAGAGAGTAAGAACAAAGCCGAGTGAGTAAGAACAAAACCAATTGAGAAGGAAAAACCGATAGAACAGGAACATAACCGATAGAATTGGAACAAACCCGATAGAATAGGAGCAAAACCGAGAGAGTAGAAACAAAACAGATAGAATATAAACAACGCCGATGGAATAGGAGCAAAACCGAGAGATTAGGGCCAAAACCTATAGAATAGGACCAAAACCAATAGAGTAGGAACAAAACCGATAGAATAGGAACAAAACCGATAGAATTGGAACAAAACCGAGAGATAAGGAACAAAACACAGAGAGTAGGAACAAAACCGAGAGAGAAGGAAACAAAACCGATGGAATAGGAACAAAACCGATAGAATAGGAGCAAAACCGATAGAATAGGAGCAAAACCGATAGAATAGGAGCAAAACCGATAGAATAGGAGCAAAACCGAGAGAGAAGGAACAAAACCGATAAAATAGGAGCAAAACCGATAGAATAGGAGCAACACCGATAGAATAGGAACAAAACCGAGAGAGAAGGAACAAAACACAGAGAGTAGGAACACAACCGAGAGTGTAGGAATAAAACCAATAGAATAGGAACAAAACCGATAGAATCAGTGGTGGCACTACACCAGGCCAGCCAGGGCAAAATTGCCCTGGTCTTTGCCCAGCCAGAATTTTTGCCCTGCCAAACATTTTTTCGGGGATAAACCGCCCCTGCACTGGTAACTTGTATGAGTGCCCTATAGCTATATGCCCTGGTTAAAAAATGTCTGGCGCCGCCTCTGCTCGTTTCATGCATTTTGTATTTTACACTCGAAAACGCCATAAAAGTGATAAGTATTGATAACTACATACATATACGCAAAAATAATATTATGTTGGTTATGGATTTGCCAGCTAGGTTTAAGTTTTACATTCGTTAAGACTTGGAGACCCGGCACCCCTGGATGAGCAATTTAACCACTGTCTCGGCCTCCAGTCTCATCCTCTCCGAAATTCTGCAACCGTTGCACTTGCTCTTTGGAGCGGACTCCCAAATGACACCCAAAAGTCTCATCCTCCTACATGAACCTCACCTCTTAATTTAACCTCCGCACCACATGCACTCTCCTCTGCTACTTTCCACTCACGACTGAAAACCGAACTCTTCAAGCTATCCTATCCTGATTCTACTCATGCGCCACCACAGATCACCATCATCACCGATTACCACCGTATAGCATCATGCGTGCTGTCTCCTCGGCTTGACCTTCCCGGATTTTGACCTGGCACCGGAACGAACAGAGGAGTTCATAGAGGAGTTTGGCTATTGCGGACTTGATTTGATATAGCGCTAGAGTAGCGCATATTTTATGGCGCGCGAGAGGCTCGAGGAAAAGGCTCTGGCTAGAAGAACCCGATAAAGCTGGCCTCCTTGCTGTGGCTTTTGTGGGCGCTGAGAAATTTTTCGAAGACTTATATTTACATTTACATTTAGTGAATTAGTAGTAGTAGACTAAGGAACCAACTAACTTACTAAGCATAGTAGTACAAGCACGTCAGTAACGTCATTATTTACAACAGTTCCTTTCGAACAATAGATATTGTTGGACCTTTTTGGTTAGAAATCTATATTATATAAGAAAATAATTTCAAGCAGCGGGCCACCCCTAAAAGATTTCGACAGACCCTATTAAATTTTCCAAATGATGCTGCTACTAGTCGTATACCATCATTAGACGAAGCCTCGAGTTTTACGGTGCATCAGAGGATATTACCTCATGGTTAGGCCTACTGGCTTGTTTGCTGTTTAACGACCACTGTGTGGTAACAAAGACCATTAGCGTCGCCCTCTTCCTTTATCCAGGCTTGGGACTGGCACTGTCACAGTACAAACAGTGGCGCAGTTAATACATGTACCTCATGGTTATGGCACGGGTTGTTTTAACGTGCAGTGCTACACAAAATATGCAGTGATAGCTTGAATAGTGCAGTGATGAAAGGATGCTTGTTCAGTAATGAGTGTTTAATCAAGGTTCTCCCAGGATGTATTCCCCAGAAATATAACAAAATAATAATAGTTTTGAGTTGTTAACTTTATAATATAATATGAACTGTTATAATTATCTTTTTTTTCTGACATTGCTATTTGTGTAGACTATGCTCAACTGTCATCCCTCTGCTAACATGGTACACGGGTATCCCTAACTTAGCGGGACTTCAGTCTCTTCTGGGAACCCGATTTCCCTCAAACGTTATTAAGATAATCTTGTGATCTGTCTGTTTTAATTTCTAAACTTATGATCGTTGATTATGATTATTCTGGATCACTACTTGTAAACTATTCTATGGAAACAATAAAAGGATTCATTGATTGATTGATTGGTAATATAATAATGATATTATTTACTATTATAATATTATGATACTATCATATAATAATGAGCAAATATTATATTTGTGCACGCAAATGGCTTCTCTTGAGTGTTATCTTTCGAATTTCCACATATTTAAATGTTTTGTTCCTCGAACATTTAGTAAAACTACGTAATCACCACATGGCTTCACGATTCTGTAGTTCAATCCTTCTTGCTTGGTTTGTCTACCATTCAATCAATCAATCAATCAATCAATCAATCAATCAATCAATCAATCAATCAATCAATCAATCAATCAATCAATCAATCAATCAATCAATCAATCAATCAATCAATCAATCAATCAATCAATCAATCAATCAATCAATCAATCAATCAATCAATCATCATTTATTGTTAACCTTTGAACAGTGCATTTACAATTATACAGTTTTCATTGGAAGGGTAACAAGGAGGCCCTGAAGGGATGAGTATCCCGCTAAATTAGGGTCACCTATGTACCAGATATATACATCTAGAGGCAGTTGCGATTGCTATCTAGTTCAAGATATCTCGTGGGCTAACCGCCCTATACCGGTGATTGGTTAGAGAACAGTTTAGGAAAATAGATCATTATTTTGTTTACCATATAGTTAACATTATCCATAGGAGCTTAACTAATAACTTAACTAATAGCTTAACTAAATAAGATCAGTTTGGTTACTTATTAGGTAGGTGCGTAGCATCTTCTTAAACATATACAGATTGGTTGCTTGGCATATTTCAGTGGGAATCGTATTCAATACGGAGGGACCTATATGTTTGGCTGAGAATTTACGTGTGTTTGAAAGTGCAAGCACCGGGCGATAGTTGCTCGAGCTCCTGGTGTAGTGGGTGTGAATATCTGACCCACGCTGAAAGTAATCATTAAAGTTAGAGGGCAGGAGTTTATGAGTAAAGCCAAACATAAAAGTACCTATTTGTGTAGTTTTTATTTGATGTAATTTGAGTAAATTGAGTTCCGTGAATAAGTCTTTACTGTATAATTTGTGTAATCTATGGTATGGAGCTTTGGTTATAACCCGTAGTGCTCGTTTCTGGAGTGTGATCAATTTGCTTAATCGTGAGTTGTATGTTGAGGCCCAGACCATCGTACAGTAACTAAGGTACGGGTATATCAGTGAATGATATAATTTTAGACGGATATCAACTGGCAGGAGATGGGAGATACGTGACATTATACCTATGTTCTTTGCTATTTTTGCAGTGATGGACTTTATATATGGGCATTCCAAGTCATATGCTGGTCAATATACACACCCAGAAACTTTGTTGTCTCAACTTGTGTGATGGGAACGTCATTAAGTAATAGCCTTAGGGATTCTCTGGGAGGAGCCATTTTTCTATGAGAGCTGAATAGTATAAAGGAGGTTTTATCGCAATTTAGTGACAGCATATTGGCGCTGAACCAATCGAATACTAGTGTAAGTTCAGAGTTGATTATTTGCGTTAAGGTGTCATAGGAGCTGTGGGAGCAAAAAATATTTGTGTCGTCTGCAAATAGAATAAAGGAGAGAATGTCAGATACATTGGGTAGGTCGTTAATAAATAGGAGAAACAGTAGGGGGCCTAAGTTCGATCCCTGTGGTACACCATGCTTAACAGTCCTTAGTTCGGAAACGGCACCATTACAAGTAACATATTGGAGTCGATTCTCAAAGTAGCTAGTAAACCAATCTAATTGGACTCCTCTAATTCCATATGTGGATAATTTGTGAAGGAGAATATCGTGATTTACAGTGTCAAATGCTTTTGCAAATCCAGGAATATACCTATAGAATATTCATTTTCTTCAAACGCATTTGATATTTTATCGTGCATGGTAAGTAAGGGTAAGAGGGGGGAATGTCCCGCCCGGAAGCCATGCTGTGAAGAAAAGATGATGTTAGACTTTTCGATAAATATGCTAAGCCTGCTGTACATAACTTTTTCAAAGTTTACCATTTGTAAACTATTTCTGCTAATTGTGTCTGGTCAGCAATAAGTTTACCTTAAGGCTTATGGCGTTCTTGGAAATTGAACGTATTTTCTAGTTTTTATATTAATTTCAGTAAATGTCTGGTTTGCTAGTATTGTCTGCAGTCAAACTCAAACACGACTCAAACTACATCTTAGCTAGGCCTACGAGTGACAGCTGGTTCCTACCAGCACTAAAATTATAGAGCAATTTTGTTCAGATGACTGCTTAAAATGCTACCATTACAGTGTGAAAATTTAAAAAGTTTTAAGTGGGGAGGGGCACATCACCCTCCCCAACCCCAACCCCTATCGGCGCTGCGCGCCTCAGCGACCGTCCTTCGGACGCTCCTTAATCGTACCCCCACACACCTTCGTCCCGGGACCCGGCCTAAGTGTGGTCTCCTACCTATTGTGCGTACACAATTAAAATCCTGGCGGCGCCGCTGGGCTATAGTAAGTATAGGCCTAAAGAACTGGTGATCAGACCAGGGGCGGACTGGGCTGAGAATTAGTACCGGGAAACAGGTCCCCTAAGGGCCCGATCACGCGTGGGTGATTGGGGGCGTAGCCTAAGTCGGTTGTATCAGACTAACAGTGACACCGTTACTAATGTTACGAAAACAAGTAATAGTATTCAACAGCGTGTCGACCTTTGAACTGCACTGAATAGTGTTCAACGATTCGTTGGTCAGTAGGCCTAGCGAGTCGGTTCAGGAAATCATGAAAATGAGTCTATAGTAGCAGCATCCTATAGCAAAGACTTGTGGTAAAATTCCTTGCTCGGGCCTGGCCGTCTACACTGTTGCAGGGTTAGAATTGTTAAATTTGAACTGAGGGGTTGAAAAATTGGCGATGTCCGGATGTCCAGACCAGAATTTCTTTAAAAACTGGAACCAGTAGGCTATAGGCCTACGTAGATTGTAGTGATTGTGATAGTTCGTAGCCTACTTGATCCAAAAATTCCACCTCTCGCTATCTCTCCACAGGTCTTTCACTCGAAACTGAAAACACTGCTTTTTACAAATCCTACCCTGAATCCAACACTTCTCCCTGCCTACCTCGCCGTCTGAACACCAAACGCCATCCACCTTAGCCGCCTGCCTGTCTGCCTGCCTGACTATCTGGATTTTGACCCCTGCCTATCCATTTTGTTTTGATTGAGCGCCTGTGAATCAGCTGGTTCCCGCGACTTCGCTTTTGTGGGCGCTGTAGAAGTTCCGAGTTTACGATTACGATTACGATTAGCTGTGTCAAAAATTGAACAATGAAGAACACAGTAGCCTACTTTTATTGGAAAACTTTTTAGTTTTATAATTATTAAGAAGATTAATATCTAATAGCAAAAATGACTTAACCACTGAAGTGGCCATGGTATGAATGAAAACAACGAGGAAGACTAATTGATATTTTCATTAATTAATCAAATAATTTCGAACTATGACTGGATCATTCAGCTGTCCTTGGGAAGCATGTAGCATTGTGCAGGGCACTATGTTTGTCCGACTTCAACCAACTAATAACATACATGTACATGTACTTCTCAGCATTCCATAGGGCGAAAGGTGGACCATTTACACCAATCATTAGTAAGTCATTTACAGATGTAGCGATCAACCCGTTTCTTTTAGAGGTGTTATAGAGATGCATTTGACTGAATACTCTATCACAATCAGCTGAAGAAAAAGGCATTACCTTTAGCAGTGATATCAAACTATAACTGGTTGTCTAACATTGCACCATCTGTGTTATTTGACTATAGCATAGGCCAATTCTGAATTTGCTAATTTTTATAATTCTAACGATTTGCTGTTATTTATTTCAAGAACGTGAATTGATTTTGCAATTACCAAATAGTCTTCTTTGGATAGCAGTTTAATCCAGTATGCAGATCTCCAAACCGAAAGCCAATTTTTTAAACACGTATAGGCCTATGCTTATCGAAAATTAAACGCTGTGATTTGGGTTTAGGACTTTACATGTCGACTGTGCTAGAAATTTGAGATATAGAGTCTACTACAAACTCTTGGGGATGAGCTGCCTGATAGGCCGAATGTGACGACGGATATGTTTAAGCCTGTGGGGTTTCATATCGAGGATGACTCATTGACCATACATGCGTTTTATAAGTTGATGAATGATGATTATTGCACTTTGGAACTTTTAGGTGCTCCCTCGGAGAGTGAGAGTCAATTCAAGGTCATGTCAATCTTCCGTGGCCTGTTGATGCTGTCTGTCTACCCCTCCGGCCCCTCCTGACTTACATAGACCTATGTTAAGATAGACAGAACAATACGTGCGGAAGCACATTATTGGGGTTAGGAAAAGAACTAAACCTCGGCCAAGCCAGGCCCGTGGCCCGTTCTGGCAGCACGCCATGATGGGTGGGTCTGGTCTGCGGGGCACCGTTATGCAACCAGAAGGAGCGTGGGGGAGGGTTCGCCCCATGCATAGGGCCTCATCCAGCCGATGTTGTACAGATTACAATAAAGAATGTATTCTTTACATGCTAGAGCCATGTAGAATAGTAGATTATAAATTATGTGGCGTCATATGCTACCCGTCTTTAGGCAAAAGACATGTAAGTAAGTGCAATTTAACGTGCTGATCATAAGCATGGTCAGTCGATTTTAATTGAGCATGGGCCGGGGGCCCACCGGAAAATTTCCCGGTTTCCCGGCGGGCCAGTCCGCCCCTGGATCAGACAGCGATTGATCGTTGTAAGACTGTTAGTCTATTGTACTGAGACTCGTATGCCTACCTTAAAAACAAGTTTTGCTGTTGTCCTGCTGCTGATGTCTTCGTCAAATCGAAAAACAGAAATCGCGCTTAAAAAGAATAAGTAAATATTAGTATTAAACGCATGAAGTCACTAGCAGTCGATAGCATAGCGACTGGTTTCGTCCTAAGAGGAGGCGGCGGCGGATGGTGGCGATTACGGGAACCAGTAGCGGCGCCAGGATTTCAGGTTTGGGGGCTAAAACCTCAATTCCTTCCCTTTCTCCCCTCCTCTCTGGCATTGGCAGTGATTTCCCACTTTTGTTTGGGGGAGGCTGAGCCGCCGATAGGGGGGGGGGAGGCTTCAGCCCACCCTAGCCCCATGCTGGCGCCGCCACTGACGGGAACTATAGTTAGATTCATTTGTGACTTGTCGTTAGTTACAAAGAAATTTGAGTTTGTAGTATGTAGCCTAAATCTAAAATGTAGTATCACGTACTAAAAATTAAGTTTTCATAAACACCGAAGACAGTTGATTCTGGCTCGTAGCTCTGTTTTATCAACTGAGCAATTGTACAAGCATTCGGCAGATGGCAGCAGCACAAATTGCTCCCTCGTGGGCGATCTATAAAGACTAGGCCTAACGGTCGTTCCATCGATATCGATGGGTCGTTCTATCTTAAAGCCAAGGAATTCACATTACAGGAATGGTACCGCGTGAAAATAATAGTTAATCCGGCTACACACTTACCAACAGATGTCGCCTCTCTTTAATTTTCATGTCTGATAATATTATTATCAGAGGTGTAAAAAACCAAACTTTTCAAAATGAAAATGGTTTTTTATTTTCGAGATTTTCCTGGATCATAAAACCAAAAAATGGCACAATACCGTTCAAATTAATCAGCAGATGCATATAAATGAAATTAACTAGAACAGTAGAACCGTAGAATGTCATAAAACGAAGTTAACAAAGACCATACAACATTTGCCAAGAGAGTTGAAGAGACGCCAGTTTTAGCATTTATAATTTTGAAATTTAAAAAAACAAAAATACAAAATTTGCGGTTTTTTGTTTTTGTTTTGTTTTTTAAACCAAAAAACCAAAAAGCCAAAAAACCAAGCCTTTAACAGCCCTGGATATTATGTTTTAAATCTTCAGAGGCAATTATTTAATTCGCAAGCATTCGTCGATTTCCCTTGATAAATATATTTAACTAAATGCATTTTGTATGTGAACAAGATGCGACATTTTTCTGACCACTTGATTATCGTTTAAAAACTGGTCACAAGACGTTAGCTAAAGATATTCAGTCCTCTGTATATTATGTCCTTCACTAGTGCCAATTAATCTATATCACAGGAATGATAACTGCATGGTGAAAATGTTTAACTGTAGGATATATTTATGCAGTTGCATATTTACCCACATGTGCCCCGCTTGAATTTATTGTCTGACATTAAATGTCTTAAATCTCCATAGGCAATTTTGTACTTGACAAAATGTAATTATTTATCGATCTTTCTATAATTATAAGTTAAAAATAATTAACTGAAGTGTTTTGTAAAGTGTTATTTTTTCGTTATAGTTATAGTTACTGGATATTTATTTTAGTTACTACTTATAGTTAAAATAAGGTTATGTGAATTGCCTACAGTCACATGCAGTATAGATGTGCATTATTAAGACGCGTAACACAATTTGCTTAGAGCGTCGAACAGCCAGTGTTTAATCTAGACGTCATTCAGTAAAGTTTGAAATACAGTTAACCCAGAAAAAATTAAAGAGATGAAATTTTTGCCTGAAGAAAAATTAAAGACATGTAATTTTGTAGAATATTGTCTTGGAAAACTCTCGATACTACCCCCCCTCGAAAATTCTTCTTTGAAAAGTCTTGTTACTATCCCCCTCGAATATTGTTGTTATTCCCCGCTGAAAACTTGAAAATCCTTGGAAAACTCTCGTTACTCCCTCGAAAATGCTTGGAAAACGCTCGTTACTTCCTCCCTCTCGAAAATTCGTGGAAAAATTGTGAAATCTTGTTCTTGGTAACACTCGTCACTACATGACAGGTCGTCAACATTTATAATAAGCTGATACCCCCAGAAAAGACAAAGGGACTAGTTAAACATAAACAGCCACAAGAATCACGCATTCAGTTGTTGAAATACACTTAACCTTGATGCAAAAAATTAATCAATTCTGATGATGAGGACTGCCATTCCAGAGTGATCTGCTACCCTGTTTTTAATTACTGTTTTCACTTTGAAAAATAAAGAAAAAATTACCCTTACGATAATTCATAGATATAGTTCTATCACTCTCTGCAGCGCAGGTTTCTTTGAAAAAAAATGTAGGTGGATGGTGATACTTGAGATGATTGAGTAGGCTCTATAGATTAGTCGTGGTTTTAGGCCTACTGGCTGTAAACCGGTCGCATTACTTCCCCTTATTAACACAAACAACGCTGATGATGAACTTTTATTTGTGACTGATTCGTAGCCGACTTGAATTGACTCCAGGCAGCATTCCCACAATTGCAGCCGCTCAAGAGACATTTCAACTACAAGATTACTACTACTACTACTAAGTTTGAGAATTTGCGCTAGTCAACCTGGATCGTAACTATCAATCGCTATAGAAACGTTTAAAAAATAACAAAATTCAATAAACTACGTCACTACTACTGGACTAATTCACAAATCCAAAATCCGGGGCGAACATAGGATATTAGTTGTAGTGCATTTTCACGTCCTAATCTTTGTCTATATTGCACTTTCTATTTTTGTATTAAAGAAAATAACGATGAATTTTCGATGGTGTTATTTTCGTTATAGTTATAGTGAATGATATTTTTAGTTATAGTTATAGTTCTCGTTAACGAAATCATTTTATTTTCGTTATCGAACATTTTCGTTTCCGTTATCGTTGACGAGAATCACGCTGGTTTATCAAAGACGCCGACCTATTTGTAGCTTATTTTCTGGCAACAATTTATCAATCAATCAATCAACGAATCAATCAAAATTTATATAGCGCCTCTTCAAGATCCCTATTCAGAGGCGTTCCCGACCAAGGCCATGTAGCTTATTTTCTGGCAACAATTTATGACTCATATAAAGTCAACGAGACACAATTATAGGGACCATAAGTCTACAATGGTACGTGTTGCAATAAAAGCCCAGAGTCAGTGTTGCATGCTATGGTTGCAATTAATGTTGCCAAAAGATATCCACGATTTATTGCAAGAAATCATTCACATTAGGGTAGGAAGATCAGCTCAAAGACTGATGGCGAGGAGTAACTGATGCGCGTTAAGGATTTGCTGTAGGTCCCTATAAATCAACCCACAACGAAAAAAGGCACGTAGAGTTTTATATATGCGTATATTATACACATATATATAATGTATATATATAATGTATATATATATATATGTATGTATATATGTTTATATGTGTGTGTATGTTTGTGTGTGTGTGTGTGTGTGTGTGTGTGTGTGTGTGTGTGTGTGTGTGTGTGTGTGTGTGTGGGTGTTGGATGCCTGCTCACCCCAAACTTCTTCTGCATGTTGAAGATTTCCATAATCAAAGCACAAACCTTTCCTTAGTCCTTGGTAATAAAACCGCGGACATGTCCTGAGCCGCGAAAGCTTGATTAGGCCTATAGGAATCATTAAAAATGGGCAGTAGTGTTTTGTCAATGCAGAAAATGGCTAGAGAGAGGAGCAACACCAGACGTCTCCTATACAACCTTTGGGGTCGTCCATTAATTATGTCAACAAATTTTAGGCATTTTTGACCCCTCCCCCTTGTCAACAACTGTCAAACATTGACGGACCCCCTAAAAAATTATGTCAACAATCCCAGAACCCCCCCCCCTACAAAAAAAGAAACACAATGGCTGAATACATGTAGAATCATTTTTTCAAATTTTTTACACTAAAAAATGCAATCTCGAATTTCAAAACATATGAGTTTAGTTTATTACCAGCTTTTTAGTAGTATTAAACATTAAGCACTTTATACATTTTTAGCATTACTTAATGTTTTCGCTACCATTTTGAAGGGTCTGTGTTGATTCATTGGAAAAAAATTTTGACGTCAAATTTTTCCGAACCCCTCCCCCTTGTCAACAACTGTCAAAAACTTTTCCAAACCCCCTCCCCCCTATTTTGTTGACATAATTAATGGACGACCACTTTCTTATTTTCCTCCTCATTTTCCGCCTCTTCTCCTCCCCCCTTTATTTTCTACTCACTGTCTCCTTTCTTCTCCTCCTCCGTCTCCATCTTCGCCTTTCCTTCTATCTCTTCCTCCTCATCAAACTGTTCATGCTGCTGTACAGTGACAAATCGAATAGTCTCCGGTCCTCCATCATGAATGAAATAGGGAAGTTATTCCCGCGGAAGGCGTCTGTGGCCGACGTTTTCGCTCTTAAAGCCAGCGACTATTAACCGCGCGTCGACTACACACTTCCCCGGAGATTATACGGCAATAGGACACCGCGAACGAGTATACTCGCGGATTTCACAATTGTCGCATTACTGTAAAACATTCCACTGATTTCGTTCTCAATTCTCCAGTGGTCACGGAGTCGTATGTTAACGCTTTCGTCGCTTTGTGAACTATACACATATATAATTGGCTCCTTTAATTTGCGCGTTTCATCGTTAAGCGAAACAGGCCTATATTGTGACTATTATGTGACTACATAAATCATCACAAATTTATATAGCGCTTCTTCAGGAAAAACTCATCAGAATCGCGTCTGACCTAACGACGGAAAACCAGGATCGAACAAAATGATTTTCAAGCGCTTTGGGAATAGAGGCATTAGTAACTGTGCTGCTATTTGCTCGAGCTACCTTCCTTATGATACATACGTATACCTGTACCAGCTGCATACATGATTGTATAAGCAAGAAGGTCAAATGCATCAATATAATCCCCTTGAGCATAGAGTATATCACACAGGAATTTAATAATTGGCCCCCTATAGCATGGTTACCCTGTCGAATCTTGTAGATGTGTGATACACGTGCGTAAATATATAGGCCTACTAATTAAATGCTATAGGCTCACTGAGGCAGGTGTGAAGAGATCGAAGATGCATTAGAAGTTATATAGGAGGTTGGATGAGACAGACGATGAGATCCCATTTGTCTATAGAAGATGTGATTAATTGCTTAAATCCGGCCAGATTGCCAAGTAGGCCTATTTCTAAACAGGAAGCCGACGCATGAGGCGTATCACATAAATCAAAATTATTGAACTTTATCGACCTGAACTCTACTTAAGGATTCTTCGATGTCAACTGATGAGTCTATAGTTCGTCACGGGAAAACAACACTCTGCCAGGTTCAAGCATCTGATTGGCCAAAGTTATGAAACAGATCTCGAGCTTGCTAAGAAATGTGGGCAAACCCATACCCTTAGTTAAAATAAACATTTCTCCTATAGAGGGGACCGATTTCACACCTCCAGAAATACGGACCAACGAGAACCCATCCTCATCCTCACCATCGTCGTCGTCGCCATCATCATCATCATCATCATCATTATCATCATATCATCATCGTCATCGTCATCATCATCATCATCATCATCATCAATCATCACCATAATTCGTCGTCTTCTTCTTATTCCTCTTCTTATTCGCTCCTCCTCCCCAATCCTCCTCCTCCTTCTCCTTCTCCTTTTGCGTTCTTGTTCTTGTTCTTGTTGTTCTTGTTCTTGTTGTTTCATGTCGGGGCTTCATGCAGGTCGTTAAACGGGTTTTTTACATCGCTTTTGACTCGTCCGCTTTTCAGTTCCTCGGCCTAGTTTAGCAGGTCGACAGACACTAGCTATTATTATCAGCGGCTATACAATTATTTATGTCACCTGTCAAGCTGAATTCACGCAAATGCTAATTGGCAAGCAGGTCTTTATTAGTCACGCCTATAGAAGGATCGCAATCCATAGTTCGTGTTTCTCCGTAGAATTTGAGGGATAGCGCTTGGGCTTTAACATGTATTATAGCCCAGCGTAGAGTGCCTATGACTAGTGTTTCTTGAAGAGGCGCTATATAAATTTCTAATAAAATTAAAATCACAATCGTCATCGTCAGCATCAGCAGCAGCTGTTATATGAGTGTTTGAGTTGGGTGGATGGATGCAGGTGTGCATCTCGTGAAACCGATCGAAGTCACAGACGACCAGCAAAACAGACGCCGCATGGAATGTTCCCATCAGAATTAACCATTATTTCCTATTCGCTTACACGATCACCAGCTGATGTACTGACAAACAGAAAGACGAACGGACGAAAGGACAAACTAACGGACAAACGAGCGGACGGATGGACGGACGGACAGAAATACAGACGGACAGAGGACGACAGAACAGACAGACAGACGGCGAGGAAACGGACGGAGGGACGAACAAAGGAATAGACAGACATGGACATAGATGTAGAGTGAGAGAGACAGACATATGGGACGAATCCGAAAGAACGGATGGATAGACAGAAGGACAGATAGACAGAGAGACGGAGTGATGGACTAAAAGGACGAACGAGTGTGTGTAGAGACGGAAAATGGAAAGACTAATGACATGACAAACGGTCTGTAGGCCTATACAACGAAAGAACGGATATGCATAAGACAGATAGAGACAGAGAGACAGAGAGAGAGAGAGAGACAGAGAAGACAGAGAGAGAGAGAGAGAGAGAGAGAGAGAGAGAGACAGAGAGAGAGAGAGAGAGACAGACAGACGGAGACAGACGGAATGATGGACAGACGGTCTTTGTATAGACATTTGAACTGGATATGCATAAGACAGACAGAGACAGAGAGATGGAGAGACTCGGACGGAGAGACAGACAGACAGACAGACAGACAGACGGACAGACGGAGACAGACGGACGGACGGACGAACAGCAAATGGATAGACAGACAGAAAGACGGTAAAATGGACGAGCGATAGACAAATGGAATGGATGGAGAAAGACGATGGATAAAGATCAACGGATGGGAATGGATGGAATGGACGAAATGGATGGAGAAATGGATGGAGAAATGGATGGAGAAATGGATGGAGAAATGGATGGAGAAATGGATGGAGATGGAGAGATGGATGGAGAGATGGATGGAGAGATGGATGGAGAGATGGATGGAATGGATGGAGAGATGATGGAGAGATGGATGGAGAGATGGATGAGAGATGGATGGAGAGATGGATGGAGAGATGGATGGAGAAATGGATGGAGAAATGGATGGAGAGATGATGATGGAGAAATGGATGAGATGGATGGAAATGGATGGAGAGATGGATGGAGAAATGGATGGAGAAATGGATGGAGAAATGGATGGAGAAATGGATGGAGAGATGGATGGAGAAATGGATGGAGAGATGGATGGAGAGATGGATGGAGGATGGATGGAGAAATGGATGGAGGATGGAGAAATGGATGGAGAGATGGATGGAGAGATGGATGGAGAAATGGATGGAGAGATGGATGGAGAGATGGATGGAGAAATGGATGGAGATGGATGGAGAGATGGATGGAGAGATGGATGGAGAATGGATGGATGGAGAGATGGATGGAGAAATGGATGGAGAAATGGATGGAGAAATGGATGGAGAGATGGATGGAGAAATGGATGGAGAGATGGATGGAGAAATGGATGGAGAGATGGATGGTGAGATGGATGGAGAGATGGATGGAGAGATGGATGGAGAAATGGATGGAGAATGGATGGATGGAGAAATGGATGGAGATGAGATGGAGAAATGGATGGAGAAATGGATGGAGAATGGATGGATGGATGGAGAGATGGATGGAGAGATGGATGGAGAAATGGATGGAGAAATGGATGGATGGAGAATGGATGGAGAAATGGATGGAGAGATGGATGGAGAGATGGATGGAGAGATGGATGGAGATGGATGGATGGAGAAATGGATGGAGAAATGGATGGAGAGATGGATGGAGAGATGGATGGAGATGGAGAAATGGAGGATGGATGGAGAAATGGATGGAGAGATGGATGGAGAATGGATGAGAAATGGATGGAGAGATGGATGGAGATGGATGGAGAAATGGATGAGAGAGATGGAGATGGATGGAGAAATGGATGGAGAGATGGATGGAGAGATGGATGGAGAATGGATGAGATGGAGAGAGATGGATGGAGAGATGGATGGAGGAGAGATGGATGGAGAAATGGAGAGATGGATGGAGAATGGATGGATGGAGAAATGGATGGATGGATGGAAATGGATGGAGAGATGGATGGAGATGGATGGAGAGATGGATGGAGAAATGGATGGAGAAATGGATGGAGAGATGGATGGAGATGGATGGAGAAATGGATGGAGAAATGGATGGAGAAATGGATGGAGAATGGATGAGATGGATGGAGAGATGGATGGAGAAATGGATGGAGAAATGGATGGAGAGATGGATGGAGATGAGATATGGATGGAGGATGGATGGAGAAATGGATGGAGAAATGGATGGAGAAATGGATGGAGAGATGGATGGAGAGATGGATGGAGAAATGGATGGAGAGATGGATGGAGAGATGGATGGATTATGGATGGAGAGATGGATGGAGAGATGGATGGACTAATGGATGGACTGATGGATGGACTAATGGATGGAGAGATGGATTATATTATTGGATGGAGAGATGGATTAAGCGCTGGATGGAGAAATAGATGGAGAAATGGATGGACAGATGTGATTGTTAGATGGATGGAGAGATGGATGGCTTGAATGGAGAGATGGATGAACAGGTAGGCGTAAGTCTTCCTATTTCTTTTAGCTTTCGATGGAGAAAGTTCCGGAACGCGGAGTTCGACGGCCAACGCATTCCAAACCGTAAATATAAATGGTAGGTCTACACGAGATTTATATAGCGTGGATGAATGGCCTCAACCCTGATGCATATTTCCATGAATTGAACCGTTGATCCAGAACTCCAGATGCAACGAATGATACAGGCTAGGTCTACTACGCGTCACAATGGCCGGGAATTTCGGACCACAGATACGTGGCTCTTTTCCGAACGCAACCTGAGATGGATCAAACTGCTTACCCCGATAGGCTGCCTCCTGTATTACGGATTGATCTTCTGGGATATTGACCTGATTATGGATGGAGAGGCCGATCCATAAATGAGATGGATGGAGATTTTGGCCGATTTTCAGAAATGGATGGAGAGATGGATGAAGACATGGATGGAGAAAAAGTAACACCCCCTCTGAAAATGATGTCACAAAGCTCTGACCCCCCCTACAACCAAATTTCCATGGCGAAGCAAAAGGCTCCTTCATGTAACAAATGGGGAAAGAATGAATATTTTAAAATCTAACGGTGACCAAATATTGAAATAATTAGAAAATTATTAATATTGATGCCTGTATAGGCCTACATTAAAATAATTCCGGAAAAAAATAATGAAAATTTAATCCTCAAAATTAGTGTTGTTATTAATAAATTAAATTGTTGTTAATTGTTAAATTTAATGGAACATAGACCTGGTGTGACGTCACACTTCTCAGACCCCACCCCATGTCACACATCGATCACAAATTTCCGACCAACCTCCCCTAGGTGGATGACGTCATTTATGATTACGGCTTGGTTTTGGTGTGACATCGGTTGATGCCTTGTGCATTAGACACCAGCGCAATAGAAGTTAACGATTAGGCCCCTACAATTTTATCAATGCTTCAAGTCATAGGAAACTATACATCAATGTCAAGTAGGCTACACTAAATTCAGAATGCAGTGTAAATGTAGGCCTACACATTAGCCTATAACGAGTAGCGATAGAAGTCGACCTACATAACGTTGATTTCTCAAAAGTATTTTGAAAAACTATTTTCAAAAGTATTTTTAAAATACTTTTGATTTTTAAGTATTTTGCCCATGACTGGTGAGGGGGAGGGAGACTGAGGGCCGGAGTCCCGGGGACTGCGGGATTCCCTAGGATTGGCGGGAGGGAGAGGGACTGAAGGCGGGAATCCCGGGGATTGTAGGCGTGACCAAGAGCCCTGTCATTTCGCTACACTAACTTGTTAATCTCACCGATTACGCATAGGCCTACAGTTTGGAAGTGGTTTTTGACTCCACGACGTCATTTTATAACAATTTTCAGGCATAGGCCTATTAGGCAGATTAGCTCAATTTCACATGAGGAATACTCGTGCAATAACACATGCAGCGACTGCACACGACAAAATAAAATTATTGCAACTGGTGGGCCCTAATTAATGGTGGGGGCCCTGCTGCCCTGGGCTGGCGCCCATCTAGCCCATGCTTAAATCCGGAACTGAATTCAGCTCGCTCAGTCAATTCTTTGTTGTCATTCCGGCCCAAATTTATGACTTCTCACTTTCAACTTGCATATAATCCGCTGTAGCCTACTCGTGGGTTCTCTGATCTAGCCTATCAGACTTCAAGCTGGATTCTCCATTGGATTCTTAATTGAGCTTTTACTCGATTCGACCACTGACTGCTGTCTTGGTCCTCTTGGACATAACAAGGTTCACATATGTGTCTGAGGCAAACAACTCTAAGTCATTTATTGATCATTTCTTTGTTGATGTAGCACTGATTGATAAAGTTGAGTCATCAGAGATAATTGACAGTGGTATGAATCTTTCTGACCATTTACCTCTGGTATTGCACTTTTCTGAGAGTCTGCTGGATAATGGTGATGACTTTGTTAGGCAGGTTCCTAAAAGCATAAATTCCGGGCGTATTAGGTGGGATAAAGCTGATCTTGCATCATATTACAGTGCCACTAATGTATATTTAGGCCAGATTCATTCATCAAAAATCTTTACAAACTGTAATGTAGGGTGTTTGCATGAACATGATTATGACATAGATTTTGTTTACAACATGATAGTTGATGGACTGTGTCAAGCCGCAGATGAACACTGTCCTAAAACCACTGCGTCGCACTATAAGCACTATTGGGATGGTGAGCTCACGGATTTGAAGAACAAGTCTATAGCTGCTCATGACCTGTGGAAAGCATGTGGACGACCCAGTCAGGGACCAATACATGATGCCAAAAGGTGTGCAAAAGCTGAATATAAGCGTGCCATTAGGAACAAGAAATCTAAGGAAGATGCCTATGCTTCTAATGACTTACATGAATATCTTCTGGCAAAGGACACAAATTCTTTCTGGAAAACTTGGCAAGCCAAATTTAAAGCTAACCATAAACCTCCCTTAGCTGTAGATGGTTGTAGTGAGCCAAGAGACATTTCTATGGCCTTTGCTTCAAATTTTAGAACTGCATGCTCGCCTAATAATGCAAAAACCAGTGAGAAACTGAATAAGCGATTTCACAATAGGTTTAGCCAATATAATCCAGCTTCTCAATATAAAGTGATAACAGTAGAACTAGTTGACCAATGCATTCGTAAAATGAAGCGGGGTAAAGCCCCTGGTCTGGATCGCATTGAGAGTGAACATCTAATTCATGCTCATCCTAGACTGGTTGTTTTGCTCTCACTTTTATTCAACCAAATGCTTGTGCATGGCAGAGTTCCCACCAGTTTTGGTTTAGGCATAATTGTACCCCTGGAAAAAGGGCCTACCTTAGACAATGGCAATAGTGATAACTACCGTGGCATCACATTAAGTTCAAATCTATCGAAACTCTTTGAAATGTGTGTGCTGGAGCATTATGGCAGCTATTTATGCACATCTGATTTGCAGTTTGGATTCAAAAAGGGATTGGGTTGTTCACATGCAATCCTTGCAGTCGGAACAGTGGTGGACTACTTTACAAGTCATGGGTCAACTATCAACTTATGTGCATTAGACATGTCAAAAGCTTTTGACAAAGTGAATCACTTTGCTTTGTTCAATAAGCTAATGGACAGACAGGTTCCTCGTGAAGTTCTGACCACCCTTATAACCTGGTATAGTCTCAGTGCAGCCTTCGTGAGGTGGGACAATATATTTTCAGATATGATAACTCTAACCTGCGGAGTTAGGCAAGGTGGTGTTCTATCTCCAGTTCTATTTGCTGTTTATGTAAACGACCTAATTGATAAGCTAAGTCGATCTGGTCATGGATGTAGAATTGGGGAGACGTACTTAGGGTGTGTCATGTATGCAGATGACCTCATGTTAATGTCAGCATCTCTGTGTGATCTCCAAGCTATGGTTGACATTTGCTCTGTTGAGCTAGAGGGTATTGACATGAAGTTAAATGTAGCCAAATCTCAAGTGATAAGGATTGGACCACATTTCCGTAATGCGTGCAAGAACATCAATGTCAACGGAGTAGATATCAATTATGTGGAGAAGCTGAAATATCTTGGCTGTTTTCTGGTTGCAGCCAAGTCATTTAAACTTAGTTTGCATGAAATGCGTGGGAAGTTTTATCGGTCATTTAACTCATTGTATAGCAAATGCTACAAATTTACTGAACCTGTTTTGTTGTATTTGGTTAGTGCACACTGTAAACCATTTCTCCTGTATGGAATGGAGGCTATCAGCCCTACCAACAGTGACCTGAACTCCTTGGAGTACACGTACAGCTCTGCTATATGTAAAATTTTCAAAATATGTCATAGCAGTGTTGCATCGGTACTGCAATTCATGCATGAAAAAACTATTAAAGACTGTTGGTTTTCCAGAAGACTGCGTTTTATGCACAAATGCCGTTCGCATGACAATGAGGTTGTCAGGTTTCTGTGTCTTTTCTCAGACACCATAAGTGGATGAGATTTTCTTGTTTTGCTTTTCATGCTTTTCATGTTCATTTTTTGTTGTGCTACCAATGTTTTTTGGTGAATTAAAGATTGATATAAAGATAACGGCACTGTAGGCCTATTAATTTGTCAGTAACACTTTAACGCCGCACTGTGCTGATTTCCCAGTAACTTTTAGTAGGCCACGCACGCTCGTCGTTAAAGTGGTGTAACCGAGCACGCTTTTCATTTGGCTTAAATCGTAAAGACGACTTAAAGACGGCGGTCTAATGTGTTGCAGTGGTAGGCCTAATCGCTGCGTGCAGTAACTGTTATGGTGCTATGATTTTTACTTGATCTTCTGTCTGCAATCGACAGTGACTTTGGTTGCAATGCATGTGACGATTCGTGCCTTCGTCTTAGGTGCGTGGCTCGCGTCTTCTGCATAGGCCCTATTATAGTTCTCGATGTTGTGCGTCGGCGACGGTTGCTGGCGGTGTCGTTCGGATACATGCAATATTTAGTCGGACCGTTTTCCGGGTCTTTTGCGGCGAACGCCAAGGCGAACGCGGCCAACGCATCTGCGGCTAATAACAGAACAATTACCGCCGTTGAAACACAGAGAAACTGACAGACTTCACAGAAATCGCGGCCGGTGATTTTTTAAGTCGGAAGTCAACTCGTAAACTGCGGCAGAACTGCAGCAGATGAATTCGTAAGACGTTGGCAGAGGACTTATTGTAGGCTAGACCGTGGTAGACAACACACTATTTAGCGTCTGCAGAGGTGGCAGAAACTTTGGTGGAATGCGCAGAGAAGACCAGCAAATGAAAGAAGAGGCTGTATTGACGGCTGAGTTGGAAGATGACACAAGAAACATAAGTGCACTGGATCTGACAGTTTGGCAGAAAACTTGTCACTGAAGTTTAAAACGACATAACTGTGTCAGGTAACACTGGAAAAGCAAATGACAAAGAAATCCTAGCAGGTAGCAGTCAGAAATCTGGTCTTCATTGAATTTCACTGACTTAGAATGGAAAGGTCAGTGCACTGGACGCAAATCCTTTTCCTGTGGACGTTTCAGGCAACATTGTTTGTGACAGCTGAATCAGTGCCTGGAAGTGACTGGGAAGTGACAAGAGAAGTCAGCAGTCAGAGAGGCACCGATTTAAAAGGTTTGGTTTTCAAGTTTATAATCTTATTTTGAGCGACAGAAAAAGATAGTGGCAATATTATAACTTCACACCGTTAAATTGTGTTTCAATCAGTGTTTCAATTAGGATTTCAGGCGTAATCAAAGCCAGTGTTTGGCATTTAAAATTATAATCGCAATCATGAATTTATATAGTGCTACTAAAAGAAAAATTTATCAGAAGTGCTCCCAACCTGACAATTACAAGTGCAATTGAATTGAATTGTTTTCAAGCACTTAGGGAAAAGAGGCAGAGAAAGGTGAGAAGCTCATGTTGCCGGTGCAATTGGCACCTATTCTGGAAGGATGGGCCAACCACAGGAATGCTGAACCATGTGGAAGTTTGGAAGATCAGGTCAGCAGGACAACCAGCTCTTCATGCATGGCAAAACAAAAAATCTGCAGCCATCCAATGGGCAAGAATGAGACATAGCTTCTTGAAATAATCTGGAGCATATCCTAAACACTAGTAAACAGTAAAGCATAAATATTCAGATCTTAAACTCTGTTTAACCAGCACAGTTCCTTCAGCTGGAAGCTGGATATACATGTTTCAGCCTTGACATGCCACCAATGAGCTGAGCCCCAGCATTAAAACAGACTTTGGCTGATTAATGTGGGAAAGGGTTAGGCCTGCATAAATGGAATTGCCATGGTCAATCCTTAAAAGCAGCTCTAGCTCTGATTGATGTGAGAAAGGATTAGGTCTGTGTAAATGGAATTGCCACGGTCAATCTTTATAAATCCATTGGCATTCATCTTTTAAATGTATTTTAAAGGCACTTGCAAGTGGCATTAATATACAAATCAAAATGTTTCAGAGTTTGCATAACTACCGCAACAAATGTAGGCACAAATACGTATTACATAAGCTTAATAATTTTTATATAAATCTTTTCTCATTCTGTTCTGTCTGTCTGTCCTAGTCTGCCTGTCTGTCTTTCAATTTCTGTGTCTGTCTCTTTCTGTCTATTTCCCTTTCTGTCTGTGTTGTCTGTCTTTCAGACAGAAAGATTATTGACAACAGTTCATCTAGATCGCAGTAGTTCTTCTTTTGCATTGGCAAGGATTTGCCGCGAGGATTTTTTTATCTTCAGACGACTGAGGTCCTGCTCTTTCTGTAATTTTGAAACAAGTTTTCCACTGTGAGTTGAACTATTCCAAAGGAATGGGCAAAGGCATATTATGCCATCCTTCCATGGTGTTGTTTTTATGAGGAGTATTGCTTCTAGCTGTAGAGAAACAATCCCAAATTTTGCAAGGAAACAGAGGTACTGTTCTTGTTCTTCATCTTTGTCACTTGAGGTTTTTCACCAGTTGATGAAAGTGGTTTGAAAGTAGGTAAGTGATGGTTGGACTTTGGAAAATGAATCCAAGTGTATGAGCTCATCGTAGACTGGCCTTGTTGCTATTCAGAATGAAAGCTCACATGATGAGTATCTTTATGTGCTTTGTGAAATCCGTAATAGGTAGTATATGAATGAGCTTAGCCATATTACTGCACTTTATGCTAGATACACTGACCTCATTGGAAATGGCAATCATGAAGTTGAGATTGAAATTTTAGTGAAAAGGTGTTCATTGCTGTTCTTTGCAAATCGTTGATCTGGATGCAATTTGAGTTTAACTTCACACAGTGTAGTGAGCAAAAGTTTGTAGGTGGCTTGTAATTTGCTTGATTGATGTACCTAAACCGTAAACACAAGGGATGATGATGCCATCATTACACCCATGAATCATGTACGGGTGCTTGAATTTTGTGGACTTACTTCAATGTTCCATCGGCAAACCAAACATTGCAGAATTTTAGAAAATTCAGTTGGGCTTTACCGTCAATGAGAGGAAAATCTATTGTCATGTCTTAACACTTTAACGACGCGCTGCATTGTTTTTCCACTTAGCTTTTTGCGCACGATCATCGTTAACGTGTGAAAAGGAAATCGTTGCAATGTATTTTCATGGCTTGTGGGCGACAAACAGCCATCAAAAGGAGGAGGATTCGATCGATAGCATTGAATGTTGTGCTTAATGGAAATGGTTTTTTGGAACAGCGGTCTGCACAGAAACATACAAATATCCCAGTGAAGATTGGGTTATAACTCTAGTTGGCTCAGCTGTCTCCATTGCATGACGTTTAATGCTAGCATGAACGCCTTACCTCAGCTTGGCTGACTGATGTTATGTGAGAATGCTCGAAAGGATCTTTGAAGGAAATATCCTTTGGCTGCGTGACAATGACTTTACATGAATGAGTGCTACATCTCCAGATTTCTGTTCAGTTTAACTTTAGCTTTGATACACATATCCATTATGCATTAAGAAATCTTGACCTGTCTCTGACTATAATATGAATTCATTTTACATGGTTGAAAGGTAAAATAAGATAAACTGCATCCTAAATTCTTACATTAACTGAGGGATGAAACTGGAGAGGCATTAGCACAGATCTTCAATAAATCAATACAGACTGGAGATGTACCACGGGAATGGGGAGAAGCGCTCATAGTGCCACTGTTTAAAAAGGGAAACAGAAGTGAACGATGTAGCTATAGACTGGCAGTTTAACCAGTGTTTTGTGTAGGGTTATATATATATATATACTTTATTTCGCACAAAGCAGAACAGAGAAACTAAGCAAACTAAGCAGACTAGAACAGAAATACAAAAATACAAGAACTCCTTGAGTCTCCTTCCCAAACAGACTGGGAGACAACTCAAACTATTGCTCCTCTCGAAGCATAAACGTAGTGAACATGCGATCTTACATAATACATGTTGTCTTTTACAGACAAACCATAACCAGAAACTAAATTAATATGCTCATGGCCATAACTGAATGTCAATGACAGCATATTTAGTGTACTATTATCCACCGTTAGCATGTCTTTAAGAAATTTAACCATAGCAATAACTCTCATAGATTTAAAGTCCAAACTGCCTAAACCTGCAATAAATTCTCTTACTGATTCCCATTTGTGAAAACCAAATATTTTACGATAAACATTATTCCAACAAGCATTTAGTTTACTCAGCTGAGATTGAGAAAATCTCACAGCAACTGAGCCATATCTTAAAACTGGTAAGCTATAAGTCTGCTGTAAGTAAAGCTGCATTAACTCCGACAAACTTGAAGAGTTATTGAAAATATTATTGGAAGCTGCATAAAAAATTGCGCATTATGCAGTCTACATCACCACTCAGTTTACTACCAGCACAAAAGATGATTCCCGAGTATTTAATCTGCTCTGACCACTCAACCTTTTTGTGACCTAGAAACATATCTGGTAGGGAAGCCTTGAATCGAGGTCCGAATGCTAAGCACCAAGATTTAGTACAATTAAACGTCAGGCCTAACTGACTACTAACGACATCACAATTATCTAGTAAGGCCTGAAGCCCTAGTACCGAAGCCGATAACAAAATGATATCATCTGCATACATGATGCAACCAAGCCAGGACTTGTTATGGATAGAACTGTTCAGAATAATGTAGTGGACCACTTGAATGAATATACTATTGTTGTATTGTATTGTATTGTATTTGGCCATTTCTAAAGCTTTTCTCACAGCATGAGCCTTTTAGAAGCGCTCCCAATGTGAGAGACCCCAAGAGAAAAGGCAGGATTTGAGGTGAAAGAAAACCATGCAGGATTAGAGGGCATACAGGTACCAACAAGGCTGGCTATCAGGTAAAAGACAAACAGTGGGCAGTGGGCATATACTGTAGGCAACAAATGTTCTAACTGGGCGACAGTGTTAAGTGGAGTGCCACAAGGATCAGTGCTTGGGCCACTGCTGTTCATAATTTTTATTATTGACTTTGATGATGGGATTATATTGCAAATTTCTAAGTTTGCAGATGATACAAAACTGTGTAGAGCAGTGGGCGATGAAGAAGAAGCGAAAAAACTGGGAGAGGATCTAAGAAGAATATTCATACGGTCAGAGGACTTGCAGATGCTTTTTAACTTGGAAATGTGCCTGGTGATCCATATAGGGAAGAGAAACAGAGTTTTCCTCTGAAATGGGGGCGGGGGGTGTAAGGTATTGAAAGTAAGCGAGGAAGAAAGGGATTTGGGAGTGATTATACAAAAGAGTGCTAAACCTTCAAGGCAGTGTACCAAAGTATCAAAGAAGGCTAACTCAACCATAGGTATGATAAGAAGGACAATAGTCAGTAGCAACAGTAGAGACATGGTCACACTTAAATGAGGTTGTGCAAATCACTGGCTACAGTTAGAATACTGCATGTAAGTGTGGCATCCATACCTGAAACATGACATTGGACAACTAGAGAAAGTGCAAAGAGGAGCTACAGAAACGATTTGAGGTTACAAGGGTTTGAGATTTGAAGAAGGTTGAAAAGATTGGGACTAACAACATTAGAGAGAAGGAGGAGCAGAGGAGACCTAATTTAAGCCTACAAAGATTATCACTGGAAAGGAGGCAGTGCAGGTTCCTTGAATTAGCAGCAAACAAGGTGACTCGAGGCCACAGAAACAAATTATTTAAGAAACGTAAAGGAACATTAGGGCAGAAATTCTTCAGTGCAAAAGTTGTGGACTTGTGGAATGGTTTGGGTGATAGTACTGTTTCTTCTGAACCACTTAAAACCTTGTTATGTTATTTATGCAATTAATAGTATAAGACAGCTGCAATAATTACCCTCCTACATCTTAGTGTCACTTCGTGAAGGAAGTGAACTGAATTATTCAGTAAACAGGAAAGGTAATTCTGTAGATGAAAAGCGTAGCCAGGAAACAATTTTGGAGGTTTACAAATTCAGGGGCAAGTTTCCATTGGACATGGTTGCACTGTAGAAAAAATAATAAAACTTTTTGGGAAATTATTTATTTAGGGAGGGTTTGAACCCATAAAATGCCCCTATATACGCCCATGTCATAGATTGAAAACGCTGCACAAAGATACTTAAATTTTGTTGCAATGTCTGTGATTGCATGTAGTGCTGTAATAGGTATAGTGTTGACCTCATGTAAACAATTCTTGTAGTTTGCATAGGGCCCTGCCATCATGAAGATGTGTAGCCTCCTTGTACGATATGTCCCTGTGCCGAATTGTCTTGTGATGAATTGTCTCTCTGTTTGAATTGTCTTGTACCGAATTGTCATGGAACCACATAAATATGTCTGAATGAAGTACATAGTCTGATGATCCACTGTGCTGCTTCCTATCAAGTGTATTATTTTGTTCTAAATATTGTAATATAAGTCTATCCATAAACACTAAAGGTACTAGCAAGTATGCTAGCAGTTTGATTACTTTCTTGGATCTGTTTGTAATCGTGTTAATTTTTCCCCCTTACATTTAGAAGTACATAATTGCACATACACCGGTACACTAAGAGTTGGATTTATTATCTCATTCTAATAGTAAGTGATAACCTGCCACTGTATTAGCCATCTCATCTATTTTCTAGACAGTGCATCCTGTCAAATCCACTTTCATCTGATGAGATATGCCGTCGGAATTAAAACCAAAAGAGAACTTTTTCTCAGTCTTTATGTTCATCAAATCTGCACAACTATACTTTGTTGGAATCATGCATGGCCATTCGGGCAAATTTGAGTTCCTAGCCGATAGTTTCATATAAATGTGAAATGACAGTGGTGGCATATTTGTATTTTGACTGTTGTAATGCTTGCGGCTAAACATTAATTACTTGGCCGTGGTTGTTGCGCGAGGCGGCCATCCGTCCTCGGCAGCAGCCACCCGGAACTCGGCCGCAAGATTGCTAGAATGGGCGATGTGGGACACATATGCAAACGAAATGAAACATCATCATAGTCATCGTCCTGCTCCTGCTCTTTATCATCGCCATCACTGTAGACTTAGAATCTCTGAGTTATAAGTACTGCTGTATTGGAAATATTAAGTTTCTTGTCAGCATTTATCGTAAATTTTATTGATCGATAGGCTGTGATCTATAAATTGTGAATACTGCGAGGATTCTGATCGATACGCAAATGGGTCTCTTGGCCACACGGCTGATAGCTTTGTAGTTTTATCACGTTAATAAGAAAGGCAACTGTTTATCTAAAATCAATACATGGCATCGTAAAAATATGAATAATTACTACTGCCAGTGATATTACAACCGCTGCCAGTGCTGTTAAAACCACAACTACTCTAACTAATTAATTGCTATAATTGATATCGTTTCCTATTAGGTTATTACTAATATTGCTGTTTTTATTAAGGCTGCTTGGTCTATATCTGTGCCTTATACTAATTACTGAATGATGTGGTCTTGGAAATTTTGGTGAGCAAGAAGAGGGAAATCTAATTTAAGAGAATAGCAATATCAAATTATTTGGAAATCCAGTTAAGTTGTTTAGGAAATCTATGATGCAATTTTGCTAGCTGTCTTTGCTGCATACAGATTGCAGTTTTGTGCCGTCAATAGGTGATCTATGTTTCATTATAAATTATTTGTAATTGTGTTTTCTCCAGTGTTAAATTTCGGTAATGGTATTTGAAATGTTTTCCTAACATCTTGTGTAGTTTCAGTCAGCTTGTTATAGTTGTAAAGATTGTGCTATACGTTTGGAAATATTTAGGAACTTTCCGAATGTTCTTAAACTGTCATCAGTATTTCAAAACTGCCATTAATCCATATATTTTAAGGGACTTTGTCACTTAACCCTTTCTCATCTTCCTTTAATAATGTTTTGGTTTGTGGTTTGCTTGATTCAGCCTGCTCTTTATTTTGACCAACTGTAAAGATAAAAAGACCCACTTTCTGCAATCTTACTGATAGCAGTCAGAGGTTTTTGATGCACAACTTAAATATTATCTTGCAGTTTATTCACTTTTAGCATGCAGTAAAAAACGGAAGGAATTTATATAATTTGTTGAATTCATTTAGTATTTGGACTACAGTTTCTGGCTTCTCTTATCATTGGACCATCTCCTATTTGGTTATCTGCATTTTCTAATGCCACAAAATAATTCCATTTTCCTAAAAATATAAAATATTTGTTTCTAGAATATTCTGCAGCCTTCTATCTAGTTAACTTTCTAGTAATGTCTACCATAAGTGTCTGTGGGTGGACTAGGGCTATCAACGGGCTCCCATGGGACAGGGTGTGTTTCTAGAAATTAGTTTTAAGCGTGATGAGCCAACAGGATGGGGTCTGGGATGCCAGAACACAGCTGTTCTTGCCTCTGCCCACGAAGCAGCTGAGCTTAGGCTGGAGTCATAGATGGCTAAACTAGCGAGGATGCAATTTCTTTACTTTATTCTAGTTAATAATGATGATATATTCGTTTATTTTTATAATCAGTGCAGGATGACATACCGCATCACAGCTAACATCTCACAAAAGCTACTATGAAGAAAAGAAATAATAAGTATTGAAATTATTGAGATTTGGAGTCAATGAGGTGGCTTGAGAATGCTCTTAAATAAAACTCTAGGTATATAATTCTTTGCGTCTTTTGGAGGAAGTTTGAAGTCGTGTGCGTGGGGCGGAGGGCTTAGTGTTGCCGAACAAGTGGCAGAAAGAAGTTGCATCTCATTCCAAATGATGGACTGGAGGAGGCAGTCCTCGGCTAAAGAGCAGTTCCAGTCGGGAGGTAACCGAGAAACCGCTCAAGTCTGTTGTGGTTGGCTGCTGACGTAAGGCCCCATCACTATGGCACAGCATATAATAACCTTGAAACCGTGGTGGCTGTGGTGACATGAGGTGGTGATGCTACTGAATGTAGGCTGGTCCCTTTCATCATGTCTGGGGTATTAATATTTCAGCCATTGCTCTAAACAGCCTTGCCTCATTTGAATTTGGCCACATTGAAATTATCTAAGAATTATTTTGGTGATTTTGCCTTTGATAGTAAATACATTTATTAATGCTTCTATCCAAATGTTGTGCATCCGAGGCCTAACATCAAAGTACTAATTTTATCCAATGATGGAGTGCCAGTTCAGAATGAATACTAAATTTTGACACCTCGGGTCGATATTGACAACTAGCAAGTGACCAGACGACCATGGTACAGTGCAGTGAATAAACACTTATGCAACTTTTTCAAAGTTGACATTAAAGTATTTATTCTATGAGAGAGTGATGGATAGTTAGGTACCCATCCAGAATGGGCTCTAGTACTTGGGCTGTATTTGACACCCCTGGTGTGGACTTTCGCGGCTTTAATTTGTCTGGTGGTCTTCAAGTCTTTAGCACTTTAACGATGAGCTGCATTTGGCTTCCCAATCGCTCTTAGTGCACTCTTGTCATTAAAGTGTTAAAGTTGTAGGCGGTGTTTTTCTTTGTTCACAATTCGAGTAATTATTATTATTGAAATTGCAACTAAGTAAGTAAGTATCTAAGTAGGTAAGTATATTCTTTATTTAGCCAGCTGCCAAACCGCACTCTGGCAAACAAACATCTAGGTTAAGTAGGCAATCACTTAAATTAACAGGATCTATGGCCATTTAGTTAGTATGAGTACAGCTTAAGTTTTCCTCATGCTATTGTTTGCATACGGCAAAACTCGGTCATGAAGTCTTGGCCTTAGGCAATTAACTTTTGGCTTCTGGGGTGAAAGCAACCTGTGAAGAAAACCTTTTTGAGGTTTGCGTAGCAGGTGCTATTTTTTGTGCCCTATATATTGATTGACTAATCAAATGATTGGTCATTTTTGATTAAGTTAAGGAAGCATGGTCTTTTGCAACTGAGTTTGATGCAACAGTTATGTTATGCTTTCTTATGTAGTACATTGTAATAAGGACACCTTGATTTTTAAGACTGTCTTCTGTATCTTCTTTATTTGCAGACTATTGTGTAACTGTCTTAGTCTAAAGAAATTTTGAACTTTTCATCAAATGCCTAGCAGAGGCCTATTTGTACTTGCTATCCAAGTAGAGTGATATGTGGTAATTTGTCATTTTTGACATCTGTCTATTTACGTGTTGTCAGAGATGGCTGATGACTTCTTTAGAAATGACATCGATTGTTACCATTGTGACCAAACATCTGTACCCTGAGTGTACTGGTAATGAACATTGTTGCCATGGTAGCAATTGTTGTTGTCGTGATTGCCAATTCTGTTCACCTCCTCCTGAACCTCTTCCTTTGTTTCCATCTCCTGCTGCCCCTTCATAACCTCCTCATTTATATTCAAGACTCTACAGGTGTGCCTTATCTTTGATAAAATCACTTGAAATTGCAATTCTATATTTCGATGCTGCTAGTTTTATCAGGACTTTGTTACTGGAATCATGTCTCATGTATGTGCTTGAGCCAAAGAATTAAAACTCTGGACCATGTCTGTCATTGAGGACTTTGCCTGAAGAAATGCTTGTTGGGAACGAATCTTCAATACGATTCGTGATATCTTCATCGCTGTGAGATCCATTCAGAATTACAAAGCTGCATAACTAAGTTTGAAGATAAATAGATTCAGTGGCATTGAATGTATGACCACCTGCGTCCGCTGCAGATAACGTTAGGTGGCTGGTATTGCCATGTGTCATTCTAGAGGTTCTGCTGTCCCTCTTGGACTGAGTGCTCGGATGATGTCCAGCTTTTAGTGACCAAGCCCAGTGGACAAATGACTGTTTTACGATTCCAAAGAGTTGCCTTATGTGCGCCGCATTGCAGGCGTCACGAAGAGTCAATTATGACATTAAGTGTGCCACGCTCTCACGAACGCCGACAGACATCGGCATTGCTTGTGCTCGCTGTTGCACGTCCCACCCGATTAAATGCTTGGTTGCCAAGTCTCCCATGACTACCGATGTTTATTTTTTCATTTATCCGATGCTTGGTTCGATTTTATTGTGGCATTGGCTGCTGCAGCAGGCCATCTGCTTTTCAACTCATCTTGGAGAGTGCTACGAGAAATGTAGTTATAGGGTTTCATTTTAAATGCCATTAACAGCTGAATATTACTTTGGCCTTCCTCTTGATTGTTCTTATTATTATCGTCCTTTAATATTTTTTTCTCATCTGTGCCTTCGTCATTGTATTTGTCATTCATTGCTGTGTCATTGTCTTTCACATTTGTAACTTTGACGAAAGTTTTCATGATTATCTAAATATCATTGATTACCTAATGCAGTGCTTTCCAGTCTTTTTTGGCTATGGAACCCTTTTGATATGAAAATATTTTGGCAGAACTTTGACCTTAACAAACATAATTCTGGTATAGGGGACAATGTAGCGCCTGTGAAGCAGACCAATATCGGTTTAATTGATAACACAGAACTTATGAATAACTGAATTTTCTTTCATAGAAGCAGATTTTAAAGTACATGGCTCATGTGAAAAAATATAGTTTAAAGTTTAAGCCAAGTTCTTGCAATGCAATCATAGGGAACATGTGAGGTTGTGTAATGTGCCTGGTGCTTTGCTCCTTCTCTTGACATAATTATGTTTTAGGATCGGTTTGATGCTAGAAAGTTCGATTTTGATATCAGGTGCAGCATTTAGTCGATTTCTATACATAGTTTTTGTTGCAGGATTATACCAGTGTCAGGTTATATGCAGTTTTAATACATAAAAGTTAGGTTAGAAATAATTTTAAATAAAATTTTCTCACACAACCCTAGTCATCACCTCGGAGTTTGATTAATAATGTAACAAAACATCCAAAATGCACCTTTATCAAATTTCCTCTCGGAACCTCCTTTGGGAAACGCTGACCTAATGCAATTTGGTATTTTTATCTAAATGCAGTTTATATAGACCGCTAATTACATCATCATCATGATCACTGCTGTTGTTATTGATGGTTTCCTGCTTCAACTGTGACAGCAAGAATGTTATTTTGGCCTCTGAGTTATTAATGCATCCATGCGACTGTATCTTTTCATTAAACTAAAAGCTATAATGCTCTTATTAAATTTATTCTTACTTATATTATTACTTTATATTATTATTGATAGAAGTATTATTTTTATCAAAACTTATTAGTGTTGTTGTAATATTCTTATTACTTTAATAATAGTAATATTTTTACATAATGTTGATGTTATGAACATTATTTTGTAGCAATGTCGATGAAATCAAGAGTCAGTAATAATAATTTACTATTACTCAGATCACCTGTGAAATCATAGAAACAAAGAAGATAGCTGTTGATAGTACAGAATTGTGAAAAACCACAAATGCAGAACAGCAAAGGAGAGAATTTCTTGAATAGCTCAGCAGCTATTAATGTTGCATTGTGCAACATCTGATAACATCACACGCACATGGCAGAGGAAGCTGACAAGCTGACGTGAAGTTGTGTTTTAGTGCAGAGGTTCTTAACCTTTTTTGGCTCACGACACACCTAAACTTGCAAATAAATTTGGCGACACACCATGCAATAATCATATGTGAATATCGTTAAAATAAAAAATGTTAAAGTTAAACCAATTCATTTATTGAAAATTTTTAATTTTTAACAGTTTTAATGAATGATAATGTTGACACTGAATGCTTTCTAGTTTCTAATGATTCTAAAATTCTAATTCTACTTATCTAATTCTTCGATTTTACGTCGTTCCTACGACTCTATGTTGACTTAGGTGTTAGTAGGCCTAACAGTTAATGGGATTTTTGCTCCTGGATATTTCTTTGGATCATATTAAGACGAGGATCCACAGTTTGTATAAGTGCAATATGTAAGCTGACTGAGGAACCACCTCCGACCAGTTTGTTCCATTTCATTGCGAAATATGACTTATCAAATTATCAACTAATTCACATTAGGAAATATAACTTATCAAATTATCAACTAATTCACATTAGGGCTACAGCTACCAAAATCTGATTCTGCGTAATCAGTTTTAGATTCGCTAAATTTTCGTTTTCTTATGATAAATTTGTCCATTTCGAATGTCATGGTAACGGGTAAATGTTTTCATCGGCGCGGTCAGAAACGTGTGTAGCCTACTGCAGACTGCAGTGGGTTTATGTAACAGTATTATACTACGTACAATAATTGTAGCCTACATGTATAAGGTAAACACTGCATGGCCGCCCCAGATTTCGATAAAATAAAATATATAAACAGAGTGCTACGAATTGTCACAGCCTACGTCCACTAAACTGCTAAAGTAAGTAAGTCAATGTAATGCAAGAGTGACTGACGCAGCTGTGAGAATTAGCGACACACCAATTCTTCGCGACACACCAACGACACACCATGTTTACGCGACACACTGCCGGTCGATTCGCGACACACTAGTGTGTCGCGACACACCGGTTAAGAACCTCTGTTTTAGTGGAACCGTTAGCAATATTCATGGTACCGGTAAATGGAAACACAAATACAGTATCTACCAAGGAAAAATTCTGTGCAAAATAATTCCAGCATATTTTTAATCTAATCTTCAATATAGCCATCAGGAGTTAATGCAATTTGTGGAAATAAATTCTGGAGTGTTTATAAGAAGTTTTTGATAATGACTTCCGTTTAGCAACCCTATATACCGGTATATTAAGCACTTCAATATTTATTTGATTGTGCAGACATAGCAATAGCATTTCAGCTGTTGAAAGAACTAAACTGAGGACTATGGTCCTCAATTAGGCTTAGCAGGATATTCGGAGTGATGAATGGCAGACCTAGTGTATGCGTTCAGTGTCTACTTTGAGCATGCACCTGGTATACTCCCTATTCATGCACTAAAGAATATGAGTGCATTTTAAGCTACTCAGGGTATACTTGGAGTATGGTGTGCTTGCTGCAAATATGCAGTGAACATGTAAACCACACCTAGCCATCCTCCCACCTGTTTTATTGTTTACATGTGAATAAATGTCTGTAAGACATGTTTTTAGAAGCTCTTGTATCAGATCACTTCAAGACAAGCAGAAGATGGAACATTTCCATTTCCAATGATTCAGCAAATGCCTTCTGAAGAAAGCCAAAGCTTCTTGAATTCAGAGGACATTTACAAGTCGTGCGTTTCTAGTGTCCAGCACAGACGAATAAAGCCGTTGATATTAGATGTTGATTCGATGGGTTTAAGTTATTCCCCTCCACGCTATTTCGATATTTGCTCATGGCTAAAAGCGAATGGAGGAATACATGGTGCAGCTGAGCATCCGATTGATCCGTGAGCCGTGCCATCAGAGATGAAGCAATCAACGAGGTTGTTTAAGTGCGGTGCAGCACAAAACTATGGAAACATTAATCAGCCATTTTGATGGAATAGGGACAGAGGAGGAGGAGGAGGATAGGATGAGGGGACAATCGAAGGAAACGGGGTGGGATGATAACAGTGATGATTCTGTTACCCAGCTCACCATGCCATCGGATGTGGTAATTTTGGAGATGCTGGAATGAAGTATTATATAAGATGAGGCATAGAGGAAATATTTCTGGCTTTGTAATTACTGCAGACGCTTGCTGTTTGGCTGGTGCAGAATTTGAGACAATGATAAAGATTAAAATTGTGCTGAAGATGATGGATGATGAGTGATACTGACAAGGGCTAAAATTGCAGTGTGCATTCAGTTCATGGTCTTGCATTGCTTGACATTCAGTCTATCTTTGACACAGTGCAGATTGATTACAGGACATCTATCGAAAGATGGGCTCTGAATTAGACTCCAGCTCTAAGGATGAAGATTACGATGATGTTGTGGCAGTGGCCTTTGGTGGTCCTGAGGATGGCGATTAGGATTTAGATGCTTTTGATGATAAATGATGGGGATTCTGAAAGCATTCTCTCGAGGTGACACCGTGACAGTCTTTCCAACTCAGTGCTTTAGTTGTTAGGGGCTTGGGGGTTCAACCCCCTAGTTCTTCTTCTAACCCCTCAGCTAAGTAACTGAAAAGATATTTGGGGATCAGCTCTTGACCACCCTCCCCCAAGCTCTTTAGCTATTTTACTAAATGCAGAAGAATTTACAGTCCATTTATTTAAAGAGTGTTTGAAGTAAACTAGTTATGAACACCAATCTTCGTCGATATGATGGTGTCATTAACTAAAACGTAGGCTATTTCATCATCATCATCTTAAATTAGTTAGGCTACATATTTACCGATATGATTTATGACTGAGAGCAGCCACAGTTTATCAACATTAATCCTAATATGAAATTAGCAACTGTTTTGTAAATAAATTGTAAACCATTATGTAGAATTAAGATTACTACAAGTTCTCTAATGTGTTTTCGGAGAATGAGTTTGTTGGTGTTTCCTTTAATGGTGTGGGTCAAAGGTGATTTTGTCCTTAAAAGCAACAAATATTCCTTGTTGGAATCCAGTTTCTTTCTCAAAAGAATTTCGGAGAATGCAGCTTTGATACTTTTAAACAAAGGTTTGCCTTTTTCATCTAAAAGCTGAACAATTCATGTATTTTGGCAAAAACCACAAAATATGAAATTATATCATACGCCTAAATGTGCAGAACCCAAAATGGCTGGCAATGACCAAGAGAGGAAATGACTAAGGCAGAGGAAATGACAAAAGCAGTGGAAATGACCAAGGCAGAAAAAAATTTCCAGAAAAATCTATCTTGAAATCCTGATCCTAATAAATGTTAGCAGTTTCTATTTATTAAAGTAAAGTTGCTAATTTCATATTAGGATTAATGTTGATAAAATGTGGCTGGCTTCTGGCATAATATCAGTGAATATGGTCCAAGTTTCTTAAGTGTTGTTTGATTATCAGTTTAAGTCCATCTATTAAATGCGATTGCACACATTTCATATATACAGATTCATCTGAGGTTCACAAATCATTGGCTGCATCTCCATCTAGCAATACAGTTTAATAATGTGACCAGTCTGAAAAGCCATGCTCCAGTGTCAGCATTTCATTCTCACCTTTGATTGAGACATTTATGCATCCAAGGATCTGCAGAAACCACACTCAGTTTTCGGCTTGGCATTTTCGTCTGATCTTTTCCAAGTGTAAAGGTGAAGATAGGTAAATGTTAATGTTTACATGCCTCTCTAGATGTATATATATTGTATATATATTATATATATATATATATATATTATTATATATATGCGGATATTATGGATACTCCTCAGGTCAAAGGATCATTCCGATCAGTGCAAACACGATCACAGCAGTCCATCAAGGGTATGGCCCTGTTTAAACCTCCCAACATGTGCTGCAATCAGTTACTGACCATCAAAGGATGGAAGACTGAGTGGGTGGGTGCTAGGTCACATGGGTTCCAAGGAATGGTCACCAGTTTAAGTACTGACCTCGCTTGGTGTTGCCAAAGTTTATTGAGTGTGCATCATATCGACGACATCAAGTGGCCATCTGTGCCTGTACTTCACTGTCCGTTTTGATAGGAACTGCTATGGGATTGGTAATTTTAGGATAATGCTCCTAGAGCAAGTCATAAAAGGGCTTTTGATTTGTTCGTTGTGAAATAACTGTTGCACCATGGACTCCGTAAGGAAAGGCCGTGTCTGTGTTTAGATTGCTGTTACCATCAGGCAGCTCATGCTTTGTGGACAAGTGTCTTAGGGTCAGTGGTAATTGAGTTGCTTAATAAATGAGTGCTACTTACTTACCTAGAGCAGATTATGGATGTATGGCAAAGTCGGGTGGAAATCTGGCTGATTGCTAATGTGGAGAATTCCTTGGGAATTCAAATCTCGATGCATCAAGTGATATTGACCTTATGTGGTCAATACTTATAACTTATATGGATAGGGGTATGTTCTGTGCCTTATAACTAGAGGGTCGCAGGTTTGAATCTACCTCAAGCCACTGCGAAGCAACCTTGGACAAGTTGCTCACCCATAATTGAGCATCTGAGGACTGTTTTTGATAAGGATGTGTACCTTATTAACTGAGCAGTTACCTTACAGTTACCTCCATTCAGTCCTCTGCCTGTTCCAATGTACAATGTTTAGGTTGTAGGACTTAAACACAACCACCGTGGCGGTCCGTGTTAAATTGGGTGTTCCACAGGGTTCTATCCTTGGCCCCCTCTTATTTATTTTATACACGGCTGGTATTCCTTCCCTTTTCCCAAATCATTTGGCTATTGGCCATCTTTTTACTGATGATGTCCAGGCATATGTCCTTGGGCCTCCCTCTGCTCAAGTCCTCTAATCTAGGCGATTTGCCTTTCTTTAAATTCCTCCAAAACCCAACTTATTTGGTGTGGCATTCCCCAGCAACTCCTGAAACTATGTATTACTTTCTGAAAAGTTTCCCCATTTCACATTTTCATCTGGTGTTTGTGACGTAGAAGTTACCCTAGATAGCTCTCTCACCTTCACAGAACATATTATATCCAAGCTTACCCTACCCGTTCTTCTTACTTCCAATTTAGGTGTCTCAGAGCTGTATGTTTCATCCTCTGCCTTCACCTCAATTGTCCATGCTTTTGTCTGTTCTCGAATTGACTATTGCAATTCTCTCCTTGTTGGCTTACCCAAGGTTCGTCTCTTTCCTCTTCAGTTTGTACTGAATGCTGCTGTGAGAATTATAGCTTGCTTTCCTCGAATCTCTACATGTATCGCTGATTGGCTCCCTCCCGCTTTGAACATCCAATTAAAAGTTTGCATTCTCCTGCTCAAATCTCAACTGGGTCTTGCTCCAAAATATCTCTGTCATCAAATTCTCCATCCCCTCTCTACTACGTCACTGCATCCTCTCAGATCCTCTGACCGGCTTGAACTCGTTGTTCTCCATGTTAATACCATAATGGCTAAATCCAGATCCTTTGGCTGCATTGGCCCCTCTCTATGGAATGGACTTCCCCCTTTGCTATGCTCTACCTTGGCAGATCTGAGCGTAAGAGATGTCACCAGAGAGGATCTCTGGTGACATCTCTGCCTCTTTCTCTCACCTTAAAACGTTCCTTATCTCTCAGTATACTGAGAGATAAGGAATCACTGGGAGGGATTCTGAAAGGCTTATGCTGTGAGAAGTGCTTTATAAATGATCAAATGCAATACAATACAATATTAGTGAGGCCCAGAAAAACTTGAATGAATAGTACAAAATGATGACTACTGATACGAAGAACAGTCGCTGGTATTCTGATTACAAAGTCTTAGATGAAGAATTTGGTAATACCAGCCTGCACGGAAACAACCTTCCATTAGCAATGTGTGTAGGTCTATTCTGTTCTATTCAATGTAAAGAATCACTTTACATCTTGGAACTATTTGCACACAAAAGTTTTCTGTCTCAAATGCTTGAAATTTGTGTCCGTTTACTAATGTTGCAGAGATTCACAGATTGCATTATCGTGGGCTACGTTTATCATGGATGGAGTTTCTTAATACTTTTGCAGTATGTTTAATATTTCCTGTTTTGTTGACACAGAAGAAATTTGAACAGTGGCAAAGTGTATGTTCCTGAATACAAGAATTTGCTGTACTATTTGGGCCAAAATGAGACTCAACATTTGTATTTTCAAGATTTATTGTGCATTTTAACAAAAGATAAACTCGTGTGTAGATAACAATAACAACTTAAACAGGACACTTATTCAGTTCTTTCAAGAACAATTGTAATTAAATTACCCAATCCATATCATACCAGGAAAAAAGACACTTCCTTCTGCAACCTCACCTTAAAGTTAAACACTGACTTTCAGCTCTGGGAGAACAATAACCTAGAGCTGCTCCTTCCTGTCCAACCTAACAAGGGCCCTACCCCATCCCAGGTCTGACCTATACATATGCACAGTAGTAATTTACATGTGAATTGGGTAAAATACCACTAGACCTGCATGCATTCATTATATGCCAGCACTTTTTAACATACACCAACTTTGCAAATCTAGGGCCCAACAGGACTTGTACAGTTTTAATTAGAGCTCTTAACTATAGCCAGGTTTATATCCTGGCCTAGTGTAATACAGCCGTTCCTCACATTTAGAGATTGAGCACTACTTATTTTCTATCTTGTTCCTTTTGCTTTCTGAGATAAATTGCATGTATAGAGTACAATTATTTATCAGCAGGAAAAAGATAATTATTGTCATTATGTCAAGGAACTCAATGACCATACACATAGACCTATAGTTTTCATCAGTGTTGTATTTGTTGTTATCATCATCATCACCGTCATCGTCATAATCATCATCATCATCATCATCATCATCATCATCATCATCACAATCATCATCATTAGCAACATCAGCAGCAGATAAATAAAGAATATGCTTACTTACTTACTTTATGATCTAAAAAGGGTTCTAAATGTTGTTACCATTATATTATTGTCATCTGAAAACTTCTTTATAGCCTTGTAGTGTTGTAGGGTTTCAGGTGATTGCAGTCAAAATAAATCCATTTATGAGTGTCTGATGGTGGTGTGTGGGTTAACTGCTGCAAAAGCGTAACTGCTTGTGTAGCTGAGATTGCTGTCCCGGGTTCAATTACCCTCTGTATTATTCCAGTGACACGACGTCATGTATTTTCATACTCGAAGGCCTCCATCATGATTATAGCAGTGTGGTTACGTGATGCCACAACAAAATGGGTTTGGCAGGAGCATAAATGTCAGAGTGGTGTGAGGTCACAGATGTTCGTCACTGACACCTTGAACTCCTTGCTCCTGTTTTGTAGGGGCAAACCATTAGATTGTGGTTGGAAGTCTTAAAAGACTGACAGTTTAATGTCGAGCCACAAAGAAGGTGGGCATTCAGTTGGTGTCTTGGGATTTCAGAATAGCTCAAATTCAGCATTCATTCTGCATGGTAAGGTAAGGTATGGTAATGTTATTGGTCTTTTATTATGGTACATGCCTTCCAGCATTCGACCAGCAGTCGCTCTGCAGACTCTGTTAGCAGGAACTCTGCTTCTCCTCTCTGGTCTCTTTGGCAACTGGACTCGGACCTCCACTGGACATCGATCTCTGGACAACCGCTCTGATACGACGGAGTGCTCGTGAATAAGCTGGTGCCCTTTGCTTAGCTTTTGAGTAGCGCTTTTAAAATTTGAAATTTGAAATTACTATTACGATTTCACACATAGCACATTGAATCAACCTCTGTTTGCATCGCTGCATCTTTTCTGTACATTATGTTACATTGTCACCATGTTCAATAGTTTGTAAGGCTTGAATGTGTGGCGTCGATCGATTGTAACCACACTTATAGATTTATGAGCGACTTGCCTGCATTTAAATTGCCAACATTCAGTTGTAAAAAGTGCACAATTAATGTTGCTGTCTGTGTTGCTGGCCATTTGGTTACATTGGGGGAGGTTGCTGCCATCTATCCTCTTGCTTTCCCTTGTAGTGTCTTTAATATAGACTTGTCGGATAGCTGCATCTGTAAGTAATTTTCCTCATGGGATCTGCAGTCTCACTGGCAGTGATGCTAATCCCAAGTGAATTTCTGAGAGCCCAGTGACAGAGGGCAGTCAATATTAATCAAATTGTCACTGGTGTTTCTATTCTTGTGCAACCTTTGAGTCCAAGAATTAACTAATGAGTTGGGTCTTCCTTCCTCAGGACATATAGGATTTTGGAAGTTTTTATGCTTCGCAGAAATTAAGGAGTGGCTGCAACTGCATTTAACATTGTTGTTACAAATGTTAAATATATTATCCAGGACTGTAGTTTAAAATTACCAGTAGTAGCAATCCTGATAGTTATGACTTAAATTTAATTTTAATTTTAAATTACTGATAATTATATTACTGTGACATAAAGATAAGGTGCATGGTTAACAATTGAAGAAATTCTTTAAGGGAAATTTTTCTTCATCATACTTATTTTAACTCTGAGGAAATGCAAGGTAACACAATACAATCAGTGGGTTTAATATTGGTCTTCACAGACTCAGACTTTAGTTTCCTTACAAACAAAGAAATCTTTTTACTGCAAGTACATGCAGGAGAGTAGCTAATTAAGCAACACCTTGTTCCTTGCAAGATGAGTTATTTGTTGACAAATTGGCACCTTAGCCCAAGATTTACTCAATTTAGTCAATCTTTCAAGTAGTTTGCAACTACTCTTGCCGATACAGGCCACTCCTGTGTTGGCATTTCCCATGGGACAAATCTGTGTTCTGGCAGACTTGAGCCATTAGGATCAATTATGTTAATTTCACATACTACAGTTTAATGATGAATACATAGATATAATTATGCCATGGTTGCAGATGGTATTTCAAGACCTGTCTTAAAGCCAAGCTAAAGGCTTACACAGATCTTGAAACCACCAGATGCTAAAGATTGTCTCTGTGGTTTTGCAGAACAAAGCTTTTAAAAATGGTGGTTGTGTTTGCATAGTTGTGACCATTTGATTTAGTCATACATTCATTCATTCTTATATTTACTTGTTTATTTTTTCAAAATGTTCGTTTATTCATTTTGTTTCTGTAACAAAACCCTTATAAGGTGCATTCTTTAACAGCTGTTTCTGTAACAGTGATTTGGTTTATTGAAATATGTTGTGTTAATTGTGGTTACCATTAGGCAATGATTGGAATTAAGGGTTTGAATTTAAATTAATTCTTATATTATTAGTATGATGATGCTATCATTGATTGGCACAGTTGGGCATCTGATTAAATTAGAGGGTTCACTCTGAGTCAAGTTCTTGCCTACTGATCTCATGTTCTTGAACTCCTGAGTTGTGTACTTGAACACCCAAATGTCCAAGTTGTGTTCTTTACCACTTGGTCAATATGGTGATGGTAGCGATCAATGTCAGTGACGTTGTCAGTGCATTATGTGCATCAGACGTTCATTAAATTTCATCAGCCATCAATTGTGCGGCTGATACGTCGCTTCATGTGTCGCCCTTGGGAACTTGCCTTTCGTTCAGCTGTGGCTGTTACTGCCATTTCCATTTTGGCATTTCCACGAGTAGAAACTGGAAATTCCTTCTGTGTTGTTCTTACCAGCTGATGGTAAAATCTTTGTTGTGACTGCAGCCCATAAACTGCCATCGTGATGGTGCCAAACTGTTTATCTGTCCATAAGAGTTGACACCTGTGCAAGAGCATTCGTAAAATGTCATCAGTTATTGGTTTCTGTGTTGTAACATTAACTTGCTGTACATAAGAAGTAACTGCACTGGCAGGCTTTGTGATATGCTGGAGAAAATGGTGGTGCCGAGGAAGAGGGGGAGCCTGTGACATTAAAAATACACCTCGGATTTGTTCTGCTCTTTGAGCGGCGCTATATAAATTTTCAATTACAATTACAAATGAGGATGCAATTAGTTTTAGCATCTGTTGAGGTTATTGTTGATCTACAGTTCCTCAACTAAGTGATTGATTGCCTGAAAAATTTCTGTGTGGAAGGTATAATGATTTTGCTGATGCTGATAATGAAGAGATGATGGAGAAGAAGAGAAAAGTTCATTTGTTTTATTAATTTAAGGGTAAGAGTGAATTTGTATCAGGTTACGTTTGACCAAAACTGAACTGCTCAGATTATCTTTTGTCTTGTGAACTCTAACATTGGAGCATTCAGCATTTAGATGTGAATAATAATATATTCTATATTAATTCAAACTGACAATTACGCAGGATGATTACAATTCAGTATGAACGGATGATCACAAGTTATTACTGGAGTCGAATTTAACTGTATTGCCTGAGAGCAAAACATCACGTAGCCAACCCATGAAATACAAGAGATTTCTGTTTAAGTACATGGAAGATCACCTCTGCCTTCATCTTCTGTTTTTATTGCTCAGTGAAATATGCTTTCCTTCATCATCTCTGACATTTACTTGACAATTTGCCAGGATACCAAAAGATGTTTTCCTGGAATGCTTCACCGTGTAACGACCGGTCTTAGTCTTCTGTGTTCGTCTTTCATTGATATGTGTTACAATTCTATGTGGACGTTTGTGCCTGTTTAAAATTCTGTAAGCTCCAAGTCACATATTTTCTATGATCAGCGCATGAGGATGGATTGTTGTCTGTGACGTTTCTCTTTGCTTGGCTCCCATCATCGTTCGGACGTGTGGTTCTTCATTACATGAATGAATAGGCACAAACTGCTTTTATCCTCTGGCTTATACTTAAAGTTATGCATGAAAAGTTCTGAAGGAAGACCGAGCTATTTTTCAATAAAGCGTAAGAACCATCCCCCATATTTAAGTAACATCCACCTTAGTAAAATTATCTTTTGTTACAAAGCAGATGCCAAAGATGTTACTGGCACTCAAGCACATGCTAAAGATAAATATTAGAAATTAATGGGTTTTAATTAAACCAATAAGTTGGATGCAATTTTTAAAATTTTTGCGCTCTGTTTACACCGATGCTTGACGTGGAACAAAGAATATAAAAATTTAAATATGAGAAATAAATTGGTTACAGTATTATATGAAATTGCTATGGTAGATTGCATTAAATCTACCAACAGCAATGAGACCAGAGCCACTCGATGACAGTCTTTCTTCGTAAGTGATGATGATGGTGGTGGTGGTGGTGGCGATGACGATGATGATGATTATGATGATTATGATGATTATGATGATGATGATGATGATGAAGATGATGATGATGATGATGACGATGACGATGACGATGACGATGACGATGACGATGACGATGATGATGATGATGATGATGGTGATGAGACTGTGACAGGTGAGACAATGTACCTTGACAATTAAAACAATCCAGAATATTTCGACCACTAGTCTTGTGAGCCTCATTTGTGACCCAAGGGATCGAAATGAGTCGGATGTCGGCAATTTACATTGCTAGGAAAACAGCAAAATATGATCAGAGGTCACTTTTCCTTTTTTCAAATTTTAATGGAAATGGGTGAAAAATTTTTTTTTTACATTTCTGATATCTCACATTTTGATAAAATTCGTTGTTTTAATGTGTATTTTCAAGATTTTATACACAGAATACTTTTATTTTTTGTGATTATATATTAAAATAAATGAAAAAAAATTCAAAAAAATAATAATCATTCGTAACTTTGTCAAAAAGTAAGGTAGAACCAAACTTCTGGTGTAATTTTAAAGCATAAAATGTGGTCTTTAACCTCCTTAGCGTTTCATTTTCTCCCAGAAAAACGAGCCAAAAAATTGTTTTACGCATGCATGTTTATGCATGAATATACATGTGTAGGTATATATGTATATATGTAAACATGCATAGCCATATATGCATACACTTACATATATACATATGTATATATGTACAAATACATGTATAAATTTTACATATATATATATGTATATATATACAGATATATGTATGTATGTATGTATATATATATGTATATATATATGTACATATACATCTATGTGTGTAAATATATACATGTGTAGGTATAATTATATATAATTATGTATATATATATAAATATATCTATATATATTTATTTATATATGTATATGTATGTATGTATGTATGTATGTATGTATGTATGTATATATATATGTATATATATGTACATATACATCTATGTGTGTAAATATATACATGTGTAGGTATAATTATATATAATTATGTATATATATATATATATGTATTTATATATGTATATGTATATATATATACAGATATATGTATGTATGTATATATATGTATATATATATGTACATATACATCTATGTGTGTAAATATATACATGTGTAGGTATAATATATAATTATGTATATATATATATATATGTATTTATATATGTATATGTATGTATGTATGTATGTATGTATGTATGTATGTATGTATATATATATGTATATATATATGGACATATACATCTATGTGTGTAAATATATACATGTGTAGGTATAATTATATATAATTATATAATTATGTATATATATATATATTTATATATATGTATATGTATATATATACAGATATATGTATGTATGTATGTATGTATATATATGTATATATATGTACATATACATCTATGTGTGTAAATATATACATGTGTAGGTATAATTATATATAATTATGTATATATATATATATGTATTTATATATATGTATATGTATGTATGTATGTATGTATGTATGTATGTATGTATGTATATATATATGTATATATATATGTACATATACATCTATGTGTGTAAATATATACATGTGTAGGTATAATTATATATAATTATGTATATATATATATATGTATTTATATATGTATATGTATGTATGTATGCATGTATGTATGTATGTATGTATATATATATGTATATATATGTACACATACATCTATATGTGTGTAAATATATACATGTGTAGGTATAATTATATATAATTATATATATATATATATATATATGTATTTATATATGTATATGTATGTATGTATGTATGTATGTATGTATATATATATATATGTATATATGTACATATACATCTATGTGTGTAAATATATACATGTGTAGGTATAATTATATATAATTATGTATATATATATATATGTATTTATATATGTATGCATGTATGTATGTATGTATGTATGCATGTATATATATGTATATATATATGTACATATACATCTATGTGTGTAAATATATACAAGTGTAGGTATAATTATATATAATTATATATATATATATGTATTTATATATGTATATGTATGTATATATGTATGTATGTAGATGTATGTATGTATGTATGTATGTATGTATGTATATATATGTACATATACATCTATGTGCGTAAATATATACATGTGTAGGTATAATTATATATAATTATGTAGGTATATATGTATTTATATATGTATATGTATGTATGTATGTATGTATGTATGTATGTATGTATATGAGCCCGAACGTGACTCGGGGTTAACCGCTTTTGCATAGAATTCCCGGCCTGAGTCGTTCGGGGTTAACGTCAAGGAGGTTAAGAATATATAAAATACTCATATTCTAAAATTTCCGACATGCGACTCATTTTGATCCCTTGGGTCACATAAATTTAGTAACTGAGCGTCAGTTAAATGATCTAGTTGATCTGAAGAAATTTTTCTGCCACCTCTTTGCATCATAGTTGGGCTAATTAAAAAAAACTTTGTTTTAAAAGGCAATTAAAAATGATGGCATAGAGCTCAAATACTTGAGGGGTGAATTTCAACATATAAGTGATGCAAAGATGAAAGAAGGCTTATCTGTTGGACATCAGATTAGGAAATTGATGAAGGACAGTCACTTTGATGAACTAGATGGTGTCAAGTTAACGATATGGCAGACTTTGAAGGATGCTTTCGAAAACTTTCTTTATAACAACAAGGCCCCAAACTACATTTAGCTGGTCGTCATGAATTGACCCATCAATTGATTGACATGAACTGACCTATCAGTTTATTAACCTGATGTGTAAAGATTTTAAGTTGATGAAGTGCAATATGTAAAATACAGTTTTTGCTTTAACATCTGGATATTTTCCCAGCCAATCTTGCTAATGTTAGCGATGAGCATAGCAAACACTTTCATGGAGATGGAAAAATGAAACGAAGGCAGGTGGAATCCTAGGATGGTGGCTGACTGTTATTGGACATTGATTAGAGACGCTCCCCAACATTGATTACAAATGCAAATCAAGAACAAAACGCTTTTAGTTTCGGTTCCTTGGGACAATGCAAGCAGACAGAAGCTGTACACAATTATAGCCTATGCAATTTGGCCCATTTCTGTGCATAACTCAAGTGCTTTTTTCTAAGGAATCTTATGTGGTACAAACTTTCTAACAACACAAGCATATTCAGTGTAGGAAATTCTATAAAGAACACTAAAGTCTGTTGGAAAAGCAGACGTTTTAAAGAAATTTTTTGTCCAGGTATAAGTTTGTAGGAGGAATTTTTATGTTTATATATAATGACATAAGGATGGGTTTCTTAACTGGAGAACCACATAAAGGTGTGGTTGTTCAGATCTTATCCCTTTTCTGTAGGTTGAAGTTTTTAATAAAAATGCTGATATTTTCATATAAAATTTGCTCCAGCACCTACAGGGATTCTAATCTCTATCCTTACGATCCAATGGCTGTGGATTTTTGCCTGCTGAGCAAAATCTATGCTTTGACCTTGAGAAAGTTGTTTTCATGTATATTTATTTTCTCTGTTACCAAGCAGTAGAATTTGGTCAGATTGAAAGTGGAAGCCAAGTCCTAAAGAAGAGGAAATGGCTGTCTGTGCAGTGTTGTACTACAGGCTACTACAGGAGACTTTCCTTGACCTTAGGACATTGGCAGGAAAGTGAAGGGCACCTTTTAATGGATACGAAGTGTACTGTAGAGTTCATTATCTTCTCTGTGTATTCTGTGTGGTGACAATTGAAGGCTACAATGGAACAGAGTTTCTTTGCATTCCAGCTTCAGACGTTGTTGCCGCAGGCTTTTGAACGAGTCTTTGTTTGGTTTGACTTGTCCAAGGAGGCACTGTTGTGAGTTTGTATGCTGTTCAGATTTAGTTATGTGAGCAAGTGAATGTGTCTGTATGTGTATAATGCAGTTTGTCCAAGTGTGTAATGTAATGTAATGTCATGCAATTGAAAACCATGCAGAGGTTTTCTGTTTCCATGTGTGATTGGTGTATGGTGCATGTATGGCATTTTGTTATATTGCCTGTGTATGTATGCATGTATTTTCAGTCTAAAGCGCATGTCCGCTATTCGTCTCTGACTGTCTTCTCTCATTCTGAGAACTGTTTCATTAGTGTGAGAGCTTCGAATCCTTACCCCATTCCTTCAATCCCTGGATTTCCAGATGGGTAAAAGCAAATCCGGGAATCTTCTTGGATTTTCGTGTAAATCCGGGTCTGTAGCAGTCGAATGCAGGCAGTATGAGCCAGCCATCGGTATGACTAATACAGCTTAGAGTGACTTACTGCAGTAGAACGATCAGCATTAATACACTGATATGCGTGGAATAAAAACCGAGGCCCTAATCCGTAATGGTTTAGTGGTAATGTTCAATACGGCTGGACAACTCTGGTTCGAGTTCTGTTGGTGGCAGCAGTGTGGGATTTAAGACAAGCTTATTGGTCGATTTTTACCCTTTCAACCTTCATATCCCAATGTGTCATATATGGTTGGCCAGTAATTGGATGGATTTTCTGGTATTTGACAATTGGCTCCTTAACTAAATGATGCTACAACCTAGAGCCATTCTGTGGGATGTCATTCTTCAGTGTGCTCAATAAGTGAGCAGTAACTACACCTTGCTGAACATTACCTTACCTTGTATATTATTATTAATTATTAATTTCTGTTGCACCATTCTCTAATTGGCAAACAGTGGTGCACCAGTACGAATGTTTAGCTTCCATTTGTACAAATTTATATTACAAAATTTATTTTTATTGATTCACTTGTTTAGTTAGCTACGTATATGGTATTTGGTGTTGAAGTTATGGACATGAAACGGCATGCCTAATCCCGGGCATTTGAAGACGTGGGTAGAGTAGTTAGCTGTGTGTCAAGTTGGCGCTGAGTTTGAAATCTAGGGCATGTCATCATCTAGTGTAAAGACTTGAGAGACTGTTATTTAGTACAACGATTAAAACTGATAAACATGAAAGAAGTTGCAAAAAGCACAAGTTTATTTATTTAACAAATTGAAACAGAGAACTAATATTTAATGTCTATATAATTTATAGGGCAACTGAAATGGAGAAAACATTTTCTGCCTAAAAGCCATTATGACAACTTAAAATCTTTTACCTTATTGCCTGAATGGGCTGCTGTAATTTTCCACTGATTGGGTTAAAATTGAAAAATGTTTCGGGAGACCTTGAACCCATAAACTCCTCTCGTACATATGGCTTTGTGTCATAACAACCTACCCATAACCTAAGTTAATGTAACATGCATTAATTTTGGCTAATTTACCTTGCGTATTCTTGTCTTGCCTTACCTTCTCTTATTGCTTGGGGGCGCGATGGTGTACTATGTTCGGTGCCTTGCAGCTTCGGCGGGTTGCGGGTTGACCATACCTTGCCTATTCTTGCCTTGCCTTGTCTGAAGTGAAGCTAATAACAGAGGTGTAAAACTATCATCAAAACCTTGTATGGGTTCTCAAAAATTGCTTTAGTTAAGCTTGAAGCCATATATTGATGACTTCAATTGCTATCTGTTTGATCGCAAGCAGCTTAGCTCAAAACTATGGACGATTATAAATACTACCAATCGAAAGGCTGCCTGCTCATTTTCTTACTGAGGTTCCTGGGCACTCACTTAGCTAATGATTTAGAAATCACTATTTGGATTTTTACTGAGCTCGTGTTTACACTTTTTACCTTAGCAGCTTTAGTAAATAAGTAATTCTTTATTTGTTTCATGACAGACACTTGTGTTGATTTGTGTATATGGTATACTACGCCTCAATTAGAATTTCAGTGTGACTTTGTGTGCTATGCATTTTCTTAATAGAAATAATGCAATATATTCAAGGCAACACGCTGCCAAGTGCAACAGTTCAGCATAATATGCAGAGTGATTGGACGATGGAATAACATTTACGCACAGTGTTTTTAGAGTAATATAAGATGAAGTAATAAATTATAATTAACCGCCAGCATAGAATTAATGCCAGGATACATTGTTTTTCATGAAGGGCTGATTAAGATGAGAAGGAGGAAGAAGTGGAGGAGGGAGTGGATGAGTGGGAGGAAGAAAAACATTTACTGAGCCATGAATGCATTAAGAATGGATGATTTTAGAAGCTTGTAATCTGTCAGCCATTCTGTTCAGTCTGAAACTAATGGACGTTCTATAATTGTCACTAACAAATGTGTGATTGAAAATGTTTCATAATGTTTGCCTCTTTGTGGGGCCCTTGGAGGGGCACTTGATAAATGTTCTTTCAGGTGCAGTGACTATTGCCAAGTTCCAATGGCAATATGTGGCATACATGCATTGATTTGGAATGAGCCACTTCTGCAGATAATGTTAAGTTTTAGACATTCATGTTAGAGCTGACATTATGTTTGCAATTTATGCCATTAATTGAGTACATTATTATGTGAAGTAATGTAATAAGACTCTCGAAGTCCACTCACACCTCAACGTGGTGAGGGGGTAGTGCCTGCTGAGGCTATGCCATCAGTGGTAGTACCACCTTAGGGCGCTACGCGAGGTGGACAGGCTGGCAAACGTGATCGCCGCCTCTGATACACATGTGGTTATCAGAGCCAGTCCTAAGGTATGGGTGCAGATACTTATCTCCTGCAAGCATTCCCAAATCGGCCCAGGGATCCGAGGCAAGACCTACGGGCCTTCAGCCCATGGATCCAGGATGATGAATGTAATAAATAAGCACCATAGGTGTTATCTCTATTCATACAATCTGGACTTACTTGTCCAGATAATAAAATGTGCTTACAGTTACAGTAGCCAGTTAGAGAGTAGTTCAGAATATAAAGAGCAAAAGCAGTTAAAAGGTAATAAATTAAGTAGGCCCTTATGTTTAATTAGTAACTTCTATTGTGCTGATTTCTTATGCACGAGGCATTAACCGATGGCATGCCAAAGCCAAGCCACAATCAACATCCAGGAGGTCAGTTCGTTGAGACAGCCTATGTATGTATGTATGTATGAGCACTTGTTATAGCGCCCTTCAAGATTTCTACTCAGAGGCGCTCCCGACTACAGTGTGGACACTGAATCAGAGTTTCACGCCGAAGCGCATGAGCAATTGCGAGTGAAGGACTTGCCCAGGGTCTCTACGGCGGCTTGAGGTGAATTCGAACCCACAACCCTCCGGCTGCAAGGCACCGAACATACCTCTACACCACCGCGCCCCACTATGGTGGATATGCAGTTTGAAACAGATTAGTTTTAAGTTTGAGAATGAAATAACACACGTGACTGAGCAGGTACAGAGAGAGACAGTTCCAAAATTAACATCCAGCAACCTAAATGCTCATTCACCAAGCAGAGTTCTAGTTCTTGGTATGAACAAAGAAGGGCAATCGGTTGACCTTGTAGCATAACAGTCGCCAGGTAGATAATATTCAGATGTTTGAAAGCCAATGAGAAATAGCCAGTTTTGAGGCATTTCTTAAAGGAAGGTATCATAGAGATGGAGTTTGAGCATTGAATTACCTAACCAATGCTGGAGGTGATGCAAAAAGAAGCACAGTCGGTAGCATCAAAAGCAGCAGACATGTCATGAATAAAAGTGCGACCACTTTATGCTTGTCCTTAGAGCTCATGATATCATTATGAACAGCAAGAAGTGAGGATTCCATTGAGTGACGCTTATGCTACGCAGAATGAAAGTGAGTTATTAGCGATTTTGAAAACAGGTGAGGTTGCATGCGAATGAAGACCACACACTCCAGAATTGTCTATATAAACTTCAAAGTTGAGATGGGCCTGTAATTAGACAGTTAGTAAGGATTGAGAGCAGGCATCTTATCTTAACTAAGGGATGAACTATGACACAAGCAAAAGCAGATGGAAAGTCTCCTTCATGCAACAAGGAGTTGATAAGTCATGGTTGGACCTAGAACATGAAATCACTCTTTCAAAAGAGTTGTGGGAATTCCGATAGAGTTCTTATTTAGGTGAAGAAAGGAGTAGTTTTCTGTCCTCTGCAAGTGTTGTTGGCTGAAAATAGCTTAAAACGAAATTATACATTTTGGATAGAGATGAGTAGAGAAACAGGCCGATTTTAACCTGATAGGCCTACCGGTTTTGAGTAAAGTTCTAAGCAAATGTCTGACAAATATTAGTAGCATTTGTTCTGTTTGCATTTTTAATTCATACACCCAAAATGGTTATAAATATGATTTTTCTGTATCAGAATGGTCAATCATCATCTAGCTTGCTTTTATTTTTAAGATTTTCATTACATTTAATTCTTTCAAAATATTGTTATGAGTAGTATTATTATTATTATTATTATTATTGTTGTTGTTATCATTATTATTAATAACTGCATCTATTGGTGCTGTTAGCAGTGTTGCCTGAGGGCCCAGCTGTAATTTTTGTTCTGTTTTGCTAGTGTTAGACTGTGGCAGATACGGAGGATGGTGACATCTGAGTGATGGCATGGCATCCTGCATCTTGTCTTCAAGTGTCTATAGTTGCCAATTAATACTGATTGCCCTTAGGATGCAACCCAAATACAAATTGATTTTGCATACACACACAAACACCCACACACACGTGCGCGTGCACGCACACGCAGAGGAACAAACACACACCCACACAGAAAATTGAGTGCCTTGTAGCTGGCTATTATTTTTTCTCCAGAGAATAATTGAGTGACGACAGACAGGTAGACAGACATACAGACAGGCAAACAGACATACAGACAGCAGACAGACATACAGACAGGCAGACAGACATACAGGCAGACATACAGACAGACAGGCAGACAGACATACAGACAGGCAGACAGACATACAGACAGCAGACATGACAGCCAGAGGCACAGACAGGCAGCTCAGAGGGATGAAGAATATCAGAGATCAGTGACATTCTTCTGGGTGAGGTGACAATTTCGGATTGGAGTATAGATTGTTTATTCATTACCATTGCTTTTGTGGAAGGAAGATGGAAGGATGGATGTGGTAAAATGGAGGTGGCACACTGGCAGCAATCAGCTAACATGGTAAATATAGAAATCCAAAAGCTAAGAGACAGAGAGAAGAGCATTCATTAAAGACTCTGAAGGATGCTATGTGCAGAGAGACGTTGAGTTGACACTGGGAAGACACAACCTTTGAGGTTATTTACAAAGACAAAGACACCAACTTCAAAGTAATGTGGCTTTAACCGTTGTAGACAGTGACTGTCTGAAAGCAAAGCGTAGTCTGTGTGACCTACAGCCGGAGACAACCTGTGCCACTGCCAGGCAAAGACCACAATGACTGTCTTTTATTGCCAGATGATTTCTGGTAGGGCCTTTGTGGTGTCTTATTGTTCAATGATTAAACTTGTGGAGTTTTGATCAGTTTGTTTTACAACAGAACATGCTGTTGGTCATTTTTTAAATCATCCTTCAACTATGTAATATCAGATTCAAATCAAATGTCATTTGTTATTGGATCGCTGTGTTATGTCTGCTCTTCAGCTGAAAGTTCTAACAGCCACACTTTTTGGAATTTTATAGCTGACGAATGAGTGTAAAATGACATAATATGGCGTATGATTTATATAGGGCTGTTTCAAGATATCTGTTCAGAGCCGTTCTCAACCCAGCATCAGCAAACACAAATATTTAACGTTTTGGATAGAGACAAACATAGCACACAGAAAGTGAGACATTCTACCTGGTAACAATCACTCAAGGATGGCTTTAGTGGGTTTGAGTTTTTCTAGCCCTAGCACATTTTGTTTTTTTAATTGAGTCTATCTAAACTGAGCGTTGTGACAAACATTGCATTGTCTTTCATAAGTTATGCAAGTCAGAAAAACATTATCCGATCGAACATGATTGTACTCGACTTCAAGATTTTTGGGTTTTGTTGATGTACGGCATCTGTCAGATGAAGTGACTCAGCAATAACTTCTGTTCCCAACGAATTATACAGAAGATTATCTTCAGTTACAGACTGTGGAGGTCATGCAAGGACACTTCGTCCTCTGCTTAAAACAACATTGAAAAAATTATCTGATGAGACTGAGTGAGGGCTGGCCAAGGCTGTGACTATAGGGTGGTTGAATGTGTAATCTGTACTGAGAAGATGCTTGCAGTACGTGAGGAGAGGGTGGACAAACATCTCGATGTATTGATTCTGACAGAAACTTGGTACTGATCAATGGATGACATCTGTTTTTCCGTCATTCTACACCAAAGATAATATCTGTTCTGGATGCTGTGTGTCCTCATTCAAGGACATGGTGGAATCACAGTAAGTTATTGAAGCCATTTCACCAGACTAAGGGTACCTCTCCTGCTGAACAGTACCTTTGAAGGACTCAGCCTCCAGATCGGGACTTTGGGTTCGTAATGGATCTTTTACCACTGCGCTGTCATAATGGGCAGTGTTTTTTAACATACATGGTGAGAGAACAGATGATCCGGAGCCTTTCGACTGCTGGAGCTGATCATGATTCAACACATCAGGTCACTTTTTTGGATGAGAATGTTGATGAGGTCTTTGTCTCCTTGTACATGGTCTCAGATTATAGGTTGAACATGGAGTGCGACCACTCTCCCAAGCTCTTGGCAGAAAAATTCCAAGATTCACTTCCTACAAGTATAAACGTCTTTCAGACAGACCCAATGAGCGAGTTTGATTCGCCACCACTGTTGAAAAGTACGGTAAAAACTAGTCTGTAGACCTTAGAAAAATCCCAAGATTGCTATGCAAAATCCCCAGATCCGAAGTCGGACCCCAAAATCCCAAGATCTTGGGAAAATCCCAAGGAGTGGTCACACTGGAGCCCATGCATTTAACCCCTTTACCGTCCATTAAAAATTTTAAATCTGTCACCATGGCGGCCAATTATTTTGGAAAAAAAATTTTTTGCGGAATTTTCAAAATCTCCTTCAAAACTTATAAAAAATATGGAGGAAAGTTTATCATTGTCTCTTTCATCTTGCCGGATGTCAGTAATGTGACTTAGTGTGATAGACCTCGAAACAAGGAATTGGACACAAGCCCAACACATCAGCCGTCACTTTTCTGGATGAGAACGTTGATGAGGTCTTTGTCAATCTCTGTACATGGTCTCAGATTATAGATTAAACAACGTATTCCCTGTGAGCCCATGCATTTAACAACCAACAACTGTTGTGTTTGGAACCTTGTCAGCCGAGCATTGTTCAATGTTCATGGAAGCCATAAGGAGCAGTCCATTTAGTGTATGTCTCTGAGCTGTCCTGATATACTATTCTGTACTTTGGGACCTAGCAACCGTTTTGTTCCTGCATACACATACACAGTTGGGCTTTGCGGTCGACTGTCATCTCCATGGTTTGATGCTGAATGCGGAGCAATTTGTCGGAATTGTTGGATGTTGGACAGACAATGTCAGAAGTCAGAGACGATGGAGGACAGGCTTAACTGGACAAAGGTGGTTCGTAAGAAGCACGCTGACTACAGGTTGAAGGAGAGTCATTTTTTACTGGAGTAAGCGGATTGCTGTCCGAGCTTGGCAATCAATCGATGCTACAGCGTTCCATATCTAAACTTCTTAATTAAAACAAAGTCAGCAGCAAAGACCGGAGGAGATTGCAGTCCATGCTGTCATTGGAGGGTTTCATTAAGTTTTCACTGGAAAGTTGCATCCTTAAGGGCGAGTAGAGCAGATTATGTGGTAACTGAGGTTGGCAACTGTAAGTGACCGTTATAAATTATGTTTACACTGTACACATTGTATATTGATTGAGTGTTCATGAAGTCACCAATGAAACCATGCTCTCTTTGACCCGATCCCAACATTTTTGCTGAAGGAATGCACTGATGTACTGGTGCTATTCTCGTTGGCTATGTGCAATGCCTTTCTCCTTTTCTCCTACCACTAACAGCACCATGCTCCAATTCTTAAAAAGTCATTGCGGGATCCAGATGAGTTCAGAAACTGTAGACCTGTTTCCACTCTAACATTCATATTGAAGGTTATCAAATATCTGATTTCTGGGCAATGTGTCAGCTATTTGCAGAATAAAACAACTGGATGCTGCCACTGATGTCTCCATATAGCAGCCATCACTCTACCGAAATATTGTTCCACTGAAAATGCACTATTTACCATTCACAATCACATAATCAGCTTCATGGATAAAAGAAAAGTTACTGCACTCGTTCGTCTGGAGCTACTGATACTGTTGATCATAAAAGTGCCACCTCAGACACTGGTTCCATCTGCCTTATCTCAGTTGGTTTGCTTCTTACCTACACCCTTATATTCATACAATTTATATAAATAAAAATCATCACATCAGTCACCACTGCTTTGAATTGCAATGTACCACAAAGCTCTGTATTGAGCTGGCTCCTATTTGCATTTTATACAACTCCATTCAGTTCACTACTAACTGAATGCGTCTTTACTACCACTCATACGCTGATGATACCCAACTCTTCATTTCATATTCCATGTCTTTTCCTACAACAGTAGTTGCATCTGGTTTTGGCAGTGTTCGATCTTTGATTGCTAGTAATAAACTTCTTCTGAATGTGCATCAACCATTCCGGTGTTTGTTACCCAATGAACTAAGGCCTTAGATGATGTCTTGTGTTTTTACTTTGATGAAATTTATGTGCCACTCCTTAGTAGAGCTTCCTTCGCTCTTCTCTTTCATGGGCGTTCTGACTCGTCCATGCCGTGCATGAGCAGGGCTTGAAATCAGTTGCCATTGTAGAGAAATATATTCAATAAACCTGGCAGGTAATATAATCAGGCGATTGCTGGGCTATTGACAAGTGCAGAAGATTGCATGTCGAGCCAAGAGGGGTTGTTTTTATTGGTCCCATATGGCCCGTGCGGAGCACTGCTCGGTGCAAGGAGGTGGGTGATATGCGATTGCGGATGCGTGAAATGCTACGCAAACGAACAGCGTACAAACAACCCACTGCAAACCATCGACAAATATAATAACGTGACTGCAGTTCCTGAAAAATACCGAATTCAGTGCTCATCATCAACAATGTATCATCATCATCATCATTGTATTCCTCCGGTTCCAATCTTCATCATCACCGTCATCATCATCATTAGCATCATGACGATTTTCATTGTGATGTAATCAGAACCGTACAGAGCCTGTGGAAAGTGCTGACATTATTGATGAAGTCATAACTATCACTACCACCATCTCAAAATCACATTTACGATCATAGTTTTACAGATGTTTTATTTTTAAGACAACGCCATTTAAGAGACATGGCGATTTTGATTGTGATGTAACCAGAACTGTACAGAGCCTGTGCAAAGTGCTGTCAGTATTGATTAATGGACATTGCACACCATCTTTAAAATATACAGAGTATGCAATGGATATGCTTCATATACAACAAATGTACTGTAAGATTTCCCAGTATGCTTGGGGAATATGAGGGAATGCTTCCAGTTAATGGTTCTGTTATGAAGATCAGTATTAATAGTTTAATTTTGGCATCAAGAGCAGTGTTAATAATTAAATGTTTGGCAGTTCCAAAACCAGAAACCTGTCTCAGTTAGGCCATGGTATTTAAGGCAGCACCAGTTTCAGGCAGTGCAGACAATTTTAGTAGCAGCTGCCAGAGCGAAAGAATTGGTCAAACCACTTAGTCACATGTACAATAACTGATACTTGTGATATACCTGTTTGTGAATAAGTCATTCCATCCTGGCTGTTCTGATTGTCAACAGCAATACCATGGGTATTGGGTAGTTTATAGTGTTGGATCTAAGTTTAGTGCATTAGTACACCGTGTAGAAGTCACGAACACAGGTCCTTGGAAAACAATTGAGCTAATTCACAGCTGGTAGCAGAACCACCGACTTGCTTATAGGAAACCCAGGAACATGCAAGCAGTGATGTAATCAGTGCACGTAATTGGCTGCAGGAAAACCTGTGGCCTAATCCTCATTGAGCAAAGCCTTCTGAGCCAGACATTGATACAGGGTGGCTGCTGCAACGACTGCAAGGCCTGGGAAAGTACAGTGCCAACTGGAAAACATCCAAACAGCTTTGCTCCATTGGCTGTTAAACTGTATGAGGAGATTTGAGGAGTTCCTAATAAAATTACACTCCTCTGATTGATCGCGTGTCGTACTTTTGCACACTGTGTCTTTTGGCTTTTTATTCTCTAGGCATTTTTCTTCATCTGAGGCGGTTGGGGTTTGCCTAGTTCATTGCTCCTGGCTTCATGACTTAATTAGATCAGGGTTGCTTTTGGATGTCTTTCCTCTGCACATCTTAAAAGATGTCAAAGGGGTAAAGTAAGGTCCTGGTCCAACGTTTGAAGGATCTTAATTAAGAGAACGCTTAAGTCAGTGTTTAATGTCGGCCAGGAATGGATTGTCAGCATTGCCAGCATATCAGCAGAATTCAAACCTTGGAATCAGCGGACAACCGACATGATGTGGCACAGAGTCGTAGAGGATGGTAGTAGATGCGTTTTAGGAATGAAGTATTGGCAATTAATTATAGGACATGTGCATGGTTTGTATTGCACCTTTTCTATCTTGCAGTGGTGAATATTACAGAAAGAAATAAGTAATATGTATATGATATGATATGATATACACTATTTGTGTATATTGCTTGATAATTAATGTATGTGTTGTATATGTATAAAATACTTTGGTTATTGTGGTTCAGTGCATAGTTAAGTATTTCATGAATAGTTTTGTGTATGAGATTTAGTGTGGAATGTCTGACATCGTTTCAATGGAGTCCATGATAAATACGGATCATAATATGCAGTCCTGGACTGTGGACATATTTCTGGCAAAACCTCTGGGTCAAATGTGGCATTCCTGCTGACATATGAACAGTTGAAAGCAAATGCATGATGTTCAACCATCTAATAGAGTTTGGACAACAATTCAATACAAATCTCATAAAATGTCAGGAAAGGAATTTCAATAAATTAATAAATGAAATAAAAATATGTATGCTTTTATTCAGTAGAGTGAACCCATGTACAAGGGAATTCTATTCATCAAGAACTTAGGTCTGGCAAGTGTAGAGGCTTTCCTGTCAAAAAAATGTCCTGTTGGTACTTAGCCCTTGACACCAGTAGAACAATGATGAGTTTGTATGTATTTATGTATGAGTATATATATATATATATGCACATGTATGCATGCAGGTATTGATTTATCTTTGTATGTGTGAATGAATGAATGAATGACAGATCTGTGCATTTCTGTAGTGCCTTTTAAGTACCTCTTGCTAACCTAACTGAATTTCGAGTTCTCAAGGAAGGACAGACAAGACGGTCTGTGTACTAATGATGTTTATGCTTTTATTCAGTGAAGTGAACCAATGTACAAGGGAATTCCAGGCATCAAGAGTCTAGGGCTGGCAAGTGTAGAGGCTTTCCTGTCAAAAACGCCATTGAAACCAGTAGAATAATGATCAATGAGTTTGTATATTTGTATGTATGCCTATGCAGGTATTGATTTATCTGTGTATGAATGAATGAATGAATGAATGAATGAATGAATGAATGAATGAATGAATGAATGAATGAATGAATGAATGAATGAATGAATGAATGAATGACAGGTCTGTGCATTTCTATGTTGCCTTTTAAGTATCTCACATAGTGCTTCTTGCTAACCTAACTGAATAATAGAGTTCTCAAGAATGACAGACGATCTGTGTGCTAATGATGCTTGTGTAGCTGAAGATGGTCCTTTGCTGGCAGTTTCATGCAAACACTTGCAGATCCTTCAGTGAACACTCAAATCATCCTTGATCAATGGTTGATAACTATTCTGAGTCATAATCTGTGATCATTGTGATTTCAACAGGAATTTCAGCTTGTGTTACTATATGGTGGATGCTGCTTAACTGAGATCATACTGAGATCAGAGGTCCTGAGTGGCCGAGTGGGCTGGTGTCCGCTCGCCGCGCCGGCGACCCGGGTTCGATCCCCGGTCGGTCGGTTTATCAGAGATTAATTTCTCGGACCTTTACTGCGGGTGGCTCGGTCGCAATATAAACGTGGAGTACAATACAACACACAATACAATACAATACAATACAAACACACAACCTGACGGCTGGCGCCTCCGGGCTGCTCATTGTCCTACATGAGGGCTGGGCGCCTGTTGATGGCTGCCGCTACTGGTTGAGCGTTCTAGAAGTAGCTTGCTACCAACAACGCTATATAAATCGTCGTAAATACAATACAATACAATACAATACATACCAGTGTGAAGTGATGAATGATTAGGCCTATCCTTTAGCCTCTGTAAAGGATCTTATCCAAGGGGTTTGGAGCCTACAGTTTCAACCATAACTGACTGATTGAATGTTGTTTAAAAATGGCAGCCTTTCACTTTGAATTAAACTTCCTCAGCTTTATGTGGAAACTGGCAAGGCCTGGTTGTTGTCTGTGAATTTCTGTTGTCTTGTGAATGAAACATTAGCCCCAAACTCATGTAAGGACTGTTAATGTTTGATGCAGGCTCCTGATAAGTGAGCGATTGCTGTAGTTTATAACTGATGTGCTGAATTGTCGTGAACAGGTCAGTGTTTCTACAATAATAAAAAATTCTTCAGCTGAATCAACAAAGATCAAAGCAGCCCGTTTACAGGAATTTTTAATTGATGGAGATTGCTTAATTGATTGCTGTTTAAGGGTTTAATGGTGCTATATGAATATCAAGCTAATTCAATACATAGTTACATACATGTGTTATTGTGTTTCTGTGGACATGCTGGGTGTGGCCCTCACTGCGATATGATTTCGGTTCTTTGTGAATTAGACACTGGCAATATAGAAGTTGCAAATTAAAATTACATAAGTATATGCTTAAATGCATAGAAATCATATGTACATACATGTGCACAACATAAATTTGTGTTGGGAACTATGTTGTTCGATTGCTGTACAAGGACACTTCCTTTCATTCTGCATGACTTGTACTCGGAATTTCTTCGGATCCATCGCCCTGTCTGTCAATCACGCTCTGAAACGACTGGAAATGCTTTCAACTGTGCTATAATCTTTGCGTTCGTTCGTTTCACCTGAAGCTTTGGTCTAGTGATAAGACTGCTGGACTGGAGAAGCAGACGTTGAGTTGTTGAATCCCCATCAGAACACACAGATTTCAACCAATTTCTGTTTTAATTGTGTTTCATAATGAAGCTGTCTTAAAGTAGCAGTAGGCCTATTAGTTTACCTTTTAACACTTTAACGACGTGCTGCATTGGTTTCCCAGTCATGTTTAGTCCACTCTTGTCATTAAAGTGTTAAGGGGGTATGGCGAGGGAGTAAGCAGGCTACACTATAAGCATATAGCACCTTTAACAGATTCTTGACAGGTGCTATATAAATAGCCAGATACATAGCTATACATAACCTGTGACATAAACAACCGGATATATGCATTTCTTTAGGCTGCCAATGAATAAATGAAAGCCATAACTGTAGCATAATTGTTAATGAAAAACCTCTCACTCACACTTCTTCATTCTGTTTCTGGTTATCAAAACAATTGTAATGTCTACAAGTTTGCACCCTGGAAGCACAGAATTTTGTTTTCTAATACTGTGTTAATTTAGTTGATTTGATGACTACTTATAAGGGCGTTATTTAACAGAGGGTTTAGATGCACTGAAGTCCTTTATAAGTACCAAGCAGAAATAAATACCCATCAATAGAATTGCTGATAATATCTTGTCTTGCTGTGATAATTGTAACAGATCGATAAAACTTGTGTGTAGCACTGCAGTTGTAGACGTAAAGAATGGCCATTGAAATGCGATTGTTTCCATATGGAAATTGATTATAACAAGTTTTACGTTGTGGACAATGGACATGTATACAAAAATAATAACAAGCATTGGGACAGCAATTTCTGTTGGACATAGAAACCCAGATAAGGCAGTCCGAGAGCTTCTGTATTTGGGCAGGAGCTTTAGTATTTTGACAGGAGATTGACATGAGGTTCTCACACTTTCAGACTCTGATTGAAGTACGTCACAGTGATAGTCAGGTGTTAAAATCAGATGAAAATAATGCTCTGTTGTTACTTGATACAGCACCTAATTAGGCGTTAATTATGTAACGTGTTGTCTTGTTCGTGATTTCTTTGAAGTTACACAACAACCAGAAATTCAAGACATACCTTTGTTGTAATTAATTTGCTCTGTCAGACATTCCATGTGCTATCAACTACTAAAGTTACGAAACATTTATATTTAGTTCTTATTTATTTATTAAAAATCTATTTTTATTAAAAATTAACAAATTTATTTAATACAATTTTGCCATAGCATTATGTGTTTGAATTGTAGTATGAAATAAATTGAAAGAACGTCTCTTAAGGATTTATTTTAAATCTGTATGTATTATGTGTACCAGGTGTACCTGGACTTTTATAAAGTACATTTTAGGAACCCCTCAAAGCGTCTGATATAAAGGTTTGCAGCATATCAGCTGTTGGTTTGTAACTGAATTGTAGGCTCATTATTCACATCTTTTGTATCATCTCCAGCATTGGTTTGGAATTTTGGTCTTAGTGAACAAGTTTTTACAGCTGCTCGACCCAAATATTGTAATTCTCTTCCTGTATCTGCTTGTGTGGCTACAGTGCTTTTGTCATTTCGTTCTCAACTAAAATATCTGCTTCAGATTGCATATCCACCATAGTATGTCTCTGTGTTGATCTTCTGATCTTCTGGAAATTGACCTGATTATGGCTTTGGTTTAGTTTTCCATTAGTTGAAGCATTTGCATTAGGCACTGGTGCTTAAAGTTACTAATTCATAATAATTTTTATTATCATTGCCATAACCTAGTTAGCATAGATGGCTTTTCCGTAATAAACATCTTGTTTAGTTAGTCATCAAACATATGCTGTGTGACAAATTGATTTGCATGTGACAGATTAAAGAACATCTGTCCATGTTAATGCAGCTGTAGCTGTTATGAGCGTTGGATTCTGTTATTCATTAGCGCAACATATATTCAGCCTGCATTCAATGACTCGCCACCTGGAGCGAACCGTATAGCACTGAACTCCACATTGCCTGATTCACAATTCATCTTGTTTTCCTGCTCGTGTGCCAATCAGTATTCGGCATCCGCTATCAAACAAAGCCCTCTGTATTCATTATTCTCTGAATTAGATATCATTGAACGAAACCAGGTCTCCAGAAACCTCCTGACATCTGTATGATTGGTAATGGCTTACATACCTTGGAAATTAAAATTTCACATGGCTGTGGACAACAGACTAGTGCTGAAGAGACTTGCAGAATTTATGTGGAGCCATCTGTACAGCTACGACATTGTAATTTATTTTTGTGGTATTATTGCCTTCCCTTCTTTTCTTGGTCTTTTATGATGGTTATAGAAAATGATTATGATGCCGTTGCTTAGTATTATCATCAGACTCAGTTCAGGTAATAGTAATAGCAGTAATATTAATTATTAGCTGAGTTGTCATCAGTGCCGTGATTGGAATACAAAGCCCCGTGGGTCAATGCAACCATCCATCCTTTCGGGCATATACTGATTACAATGCAAGCTGGGAAGAATAGGGAGCATTGTGTTGTTTGATTGCTGTGGTCGTATTTTAGGCTTAAGCTGAAAGACCATCCTAGCCGTAGAGTTTCTGCAGCATTTACTGATGATCTATCTATACTCACTTGGTTTTGGCAATCAAATAATCATTATTACTAATTGACGTGAAGCATACAGCAAGAGTTTCTACAACTATGTTAGAAGCAAGCAGAAAAGGAAAGAAAGGGTAGGGCCATTGAAAAGGAAGAGCAGAATGGAGAAGTTATTGTGGATGATGTGGAAGCTGCTGAAACGCTTAATAAATATTTCAGCTCAGTGTTTACATTGGAGGATTTGGGAAACATCCCTGAACCCAACCAAGCATTTTTAGACAGTGGTGGTCAAGGACTAACACAGATAATGTTCACGAAGGAAAATGTGGTGGAACAGCTGAAAAGGTTAAAAACTGACAAGAGTCCAGGAATAGATGAACTACATCCTAAATTCTTACATGAAGTGAGGGAAGAAATTGGAGAGGCATTAGCACAGATCTTTAATAAATCGATACAGACTGGAGATGTACCACAGGAATGGAGAGATGCTCTTGTAGTGCCATTGTTTAAAAAAGGAAATAGAAGTGAACCATGTAACTACAGACCAGTCAGTTTAACCAGTGTTGTGTGTAAGGTCATGGAGAGAATTGTTAAGGATAATATAGTGGAACACTTGAATGAGCATAATATAATTAAGGGCAGTCAACACGGATTTACTAGAGGTCGTTCGTGTTTGACAAATCTTTTGGAATTCTTTGAGGAAGTCTATGAGAGGATAGATGAGGGAAAGCCTGTAGATGTAATTTACTTAGATTTTGCCAAGGCATTTGACAAAGTCCCTCATAAAAGACTGGCCAAGAAGTTGCAAGCATGTGGGATTAGAGGGCAGGTACTAGCATGGATTCAAAGCTGGCTATCAGGAAGAAGACAAAAGGTGGGCATAGGTGACAAACATTCTAGCTGGACGGCAGTGCTAAGTGGAGTGCCACAAGGATCAGTGCTTGGGCCATTGCTGTTCGTACTTTTTATTAATGACATAGATGATGGGATTTTATTTAAAATTTCTAAATTTGCAGATGATACCAAACTATGTAGAGCAGTGGGAAACGAAAAAGAAGCGGAGATACTACGGGAAGATCTAAGAAGAATGTTCAGATGGTCACAGGACTGGCAGATGCTCTTTAATGTGGAAAAGTGCTCAGTGATGCATATGGGGAAGAGAAACAGCGAGTTTTCATATGAAATGGGGGGTATGGTGTTGAAAGTGAGTGAGGAAAAAAGGGACTTGGGAGTGATTATGCACAAGAGCGCAAAACCCTCAAGGCAATGTGCTGAAGCAGTAAAAGGCTAACTCTACTTTAGGCATGATAAGAAGGACAATAGTCACCCGAGATAAGGATACAATATTGAGGCTATACAAATCACTGGTTAGGCCACAGTTGGAATACTGCATCCAGGTGTGGAGTCCTTACCTGAAACAGGACATGGAAAAGCTGGAGAAGGTGCAAAGAAGAGCTACAAAAATGATTCGGGGCTACAAGGATTTGGGATATGAAGAAAGGTTGAAAAGGTGTGGACTAACAACATTGGAGAGAAGGAGGAGCAGAGGAGACCTAATTGAAGCCTACAAGATTATTACTGGAAAGGAGGCAGTGCAGAAGGAGAAGTTTTTTGAATTAGCACCAAACAAGGCAACTCGGGGACATAGGTATAAATTATTTAAGAAACCAAAAGGGACATTAGGGCATAAATGCTTCAGTGCAAGAGTTGTAGATTTGTGGAATAGTTTGGATGATAGTACTGTCTCAGTGGACACTATCACAGCTTTTAAGAAGAAGTTAGGAAAATTGGGCTATTAACCATGTTCCAGGTTAATTACAGTGGTTCTAACACAGACTAAACGTCTTCTGAACCACTTAAAAACCCTTGTTATGTTATGTTATGTTATACCTGAAACCCTTCTCAAGATAAACAGTCGAACATAAGCCAACCAAGGAAAGAAATGGAGGCAAATGATCTGAACATCTGAACCTGATTGAAACTGACAGTGTCCTCGTAATGGCATGCGCCTGTTACGGCAGTGTAGAAATTGTCATATTCATCATCATCATCAGCATTATGAATACTGCTGAAGGGAATTGCAGAGGGATTTGAGAGCCTAACTCTTGTCTTGGACTTGAAGATGGATTTAAATCAGCTGTTGTATGATTACATTTGAGTTCTCTAGCAGGGGCTTAGTCTGAAGGCATTTTGTCTCTTTACAATACATGGACTGGCAGTCTGAAAAGGCATTCCTAGTACATGTCTGGGATTTAAATACCAAGACGTCATCATCAGAAATTGGTAGTTGAGCCATCGAAAGGAATGTTTATGCAGCTGCTAAAAATCTGCTGTAATAACAGAATGTTCCAGTTCATGGTCTGTTTCAAAATTGCTTATTCCTGTTTGCATTTATACTTAAACGTACAGCTTGTATTGTTTGTAGTCTCATAGGACTTATTAGAGCTTTGGCAGTCTGAATGTGGACTTTCTGTAGTAGAAGGTAGTAAAATTGTGGATTGTGATTAGATTAGATGATGCCATGAGCCATGTGATTGTTCCTGCCTTTGTTCTGTTGGGTCCTTTGGGTGTCTGCAACAAATGTGAAATTTCATGCTCTGATCAATGTCGCTTCTACTGTCTGCAGTTTCTTTCAGTCTTTGCTGCATTTGTCAAATTGGCCTCCGTTTTCGCATGGTGGGCTCTGCAGTTGGTGCGTGCTCATCGCCTTTGTAGTTCCTGAAGATACACATTTATTTCAGTGCTTCTTATCTAACACTCTGTTGTGTTTTAACTGAGTCAGGCTCATAGGTTAGACAATGGGTAACTGAACCATCAAGACCAATAATTCATTCCCCTTGTCCCAGTTCTGAAGGGTAATCTGTAATAATAATTACTTGCATGGAAGTAAGATTTAGGTTTGGTTAGGGAGTTTCTAGCAGCACATTGAGTATGAAATCAACCTCTGAAAGTACACCAGACTGGTTGCTTGAAACTTCACACTGGAAATGGCCATAATTGCCTCTTCGGAAGTGTGCATAGTTTCGTTAAGAAGCCCTCTACTGAGTTCAGTTACACACTAGGTTAAAAATTAGTTATTGGAAACATTTATATCATCTGCACCCTTAATTTTAAAGACATTTATAAATCATCTGCACCCTATATTTTAATGTTTAAATGGTAATCATGTAAGTTAAGACAGCGCCTAGGCCTATGTCCGCAAATGCTTGAAGACCACTTTGTGATTTCATTGTTTTAGGTCGGGAGCGCATCTGATGAACCTGCCTTACGGTGGCGCTATATAAATTTGCAGTTACCATTACCATTATCAAAAGAACCAATGATAAACTTCAGTCTCACTGTGCATGTTTACAAACCTATCAAGTTTCAACTCTGTGAACTGACCCTCTGTCTCTCTGTCCCTCCCTCGCTCCCTCCCTAGCTCCCTGCACCTGTCACGTCTAATCGTCCTTTCACTTTAATTATTTCAGCACTCAGATTTACATCTGTTACACTGTTCTCAGGCTGAAAGTGTCAGTCGCCTTGATGACCTCTCGCTTAAGGTGGGCACATAGACCTAGGGCATTCTATAGGTAGGAATTCTAAATAGGCTACCAGTCACCATCGGTATCATAAAGAAACATAGCATAACAATTACAGTAGATTTTGGCCGAAAAGATCACTTTAAAAGAATTTTTTTCACCTGAGAAAAACTTGCCGACAAACAATAGCATCCACACCAACAGGAGAAAACAAGCAACAACGTTTGGGGCGCAGAAGTTGGTAACGCTGCTCGGGGTAACCTCGGAACAAATTCAAGCATTTGTTGTGGTCCTTTCTAGTCTAGCGTCATTAATAAGTCTGACCTGTAGTCGCTTCCAGAGTCCAGACTCCTCGGCACATCGTCTCGGGAACTGATCCATTGTCGTATGATATTCCACCGGTTATCAGTTGGACTCCGTGTCCCGTTCATCTTTCCAGTCCCGAGCAAAGCATTCACCCTCCATGCAGTTCTCCATAAAACCTCAATCTTCTCCTCTACTGCCCGCCGTTGTTCACTGCCAATTTTCAACTCCCCGACTCTTGCAGTTCACCCGCTCATCTTGTCCTTGTCCTGTGCGACCTTATTGACCTGGGAGGTCGCCGGGGTTGTGGGAATGGCGAAAAGCGATACCTCTCCGCTCAGGGGTGGTGAGGAAGAATCGAGGTACTCCACTGGCGTGTGGTCGCAGAAGCGATATATATTCTATATATATATATATATATATATATATAACTTTAGAACTAATGGCATCTAAATAGACAAAGAATGTAGACCCCTAAATTCCAATACTCTCCCAAGGAAAAGTCTGCGGCGATTGGGGTTGGCGCCATAATATATAATTATATGACACGCCTTAGAAAAATGACACGGCTTAGACAAATTTGTGGGGAGGGAATTACTTCACGTTCCCTCCCCAGGCTTAAAAGTGGGGAGGAATTCCCTTCCTTCCCTCCCGTGATTTACGGCCCTGACCAGACTGGTTGCTTGAAACTTCACACTGGAAATGGCCATAAGTTCCTAAACAGCAGTATAGTCTATGGTCACACTCCTGGTCACAATTGATCTTTGCTTCCATGGGGTGTTTACTTAAATTAATGAGTATAAACAATAGACATTGAAATAATGCATCAACTTGTAAACAGTGTTAGTAGCCTATAGCTCAGACATTTTTTATTGTAGTTTTTATCTAGTTCAGACCTGATCATTTTATTTTGAGTTCTTATATTATTTTTCCCATTGCAATCAATTTAGTTTCAGTTCAATTTTTATTTTCCAAGTTTAGTTCTGCTATAACAATGATTTAAATTTTAGCTTTTGTTCTAGTTTCAGTTCCACATCTATTTTAACAGCTTAAAGGCTAAAATCTAGAAAGGGCTTAAATCTAAAAGAACTAATGTGATAATTAAGTGAAAAAATAACCAATTCTAGAAAGTTAGTTTCAATTGGGAATTGGACCTTTCCCAAAGTGTAATTATCTGTTCCAAGGGCTTATGCGGCCACTCTAATGAGCCACTATCACTTGGGTTATAGTAGCTCCAAAGGGTTAAAGATCATGTGGGACTGGTGGCCTTAATGGATTACCATTTCTATCATCTTCTTTGCTGCATTAGTTAGCCACACTACACGTCTGCTCAACGGTCATTAGCTCCTTATCCACGCTCTAGTAAGCGAGTAAAGTCTCTCCCTGTTGCATGCCTGACAAGGCTGTAGGCGTGGCTTTTCATGTCACGGCATGAGATATCGATTGTCTTTGAAATGGGTAGACAGGTTCTTAACTGTTCACATGATTTCATTCAATTTTTCTTTATCGTTCTCGTTTCTGTTTCGTTTAACACTATCTCATTCAATTTTTCTTTATCTTTCTCATTTCTATTTTGTTCAAAGCTGTCTTATTTTTGTTTTTATCTAGTTTCAGTGCACAATTTTTTCCGTTCTGCTTTTAGTTCGTCTGAATGAATATCTAATTGTTTTAGGTTTAGTTTTAGCTTTCGTTACGAAAATAACTCTGCTGAAAACAATATATTGTCGAAATTTGTGCAAAAGAAAAACAAGTTAAGGAAAGGTGTTGTTTTACAATATTGTTATTTTGAAATTTTAATTCTGTATTTGCCATTTTCTTATGCCCATATTGCATTCAATACATTGGCTGCTGATGGAGCAAAAAATTCATTTCCAAGGCCTTTGGAGAATTCGAAGTGTCGTTCGTGTTTAACCAAGTTTGCAAAGTACTAGGTTTTAATCTGCCAACGTCTGTCTGTTAGATGATCTCTCATCATACCAATAGATATATTGCACTTGATCAGTGGACTCTGTGACCAATGAACTCTGTGACTGTAGCTGTGTCCCACACCCGTACAGTGTTGGGCTCTTGAGCTTTCTGGGTGGTCGGTCCAAAGCTTTGGATTTTGCTGCCCAAATAATTTCGGTCTGTCTTTCTTTGATGTCATCCAGGTCTGAACTTAAGACCGAATCCTTTCAACTTGCATATATCCAACGTGGTACCCCGTCAGAACGGCCCAGGACAAATCGGCCCCGACAAAACGGCCCCGACAAATGGGCCCCGACAAAACGGCCCCGACAAAACGGCCCTCGTCAAAATGGCCTCGACAAAACAGCCCCGTCATTTCGGCTCCCGTCATAACGGCCCCGTCATATCGACCCCGTCATATCGGCCCCGTCAAATCGGCCCCGTCAAATCGGCCCCGTCAAACCGGCACCAGTCATATCGGCCCCAGTCACATCGGCCCATCACAAAATATCCCATGTCCTAAGTACTTTTAAGTTGGATTGATGAAAAGAATTATTCGCGTAAATAGAACTCGGATTGGTAAAACCGTAGTTTACGTTGCCAAATTATTTTATGTGGTCAGTTTAAAATGGAAGTTGGATTGCTGAAAATAAATTTGGCGTTAAAATGGAAGTTGGATTTATGAAAAATAATTCGTTGCGTAAATAGAAGTTGGTTCTATGATAGTTGTCATTGAAAGCATTTAAATAATTAAATACGCCAACCAGTTAGCATTAGAGTGATTAGACGATGGTATCCGCAGTCCATTGCCCAGCTGAACCGTCGCTTTTTCAACATAGTTTATCAGCGTAAGCTTAAAAAACTTGCAACATTGGATATTTTGTATGGGGCCGATGAGACTGGGGCCAATATGACTGGGGCCGATATGACGGGGGCCGATATGACTGGGGCCGATATGACGGGGCCGATATGACTGGGGCCGATATGACGAGGGGCGATATGGCGAGGGGCGATTTGACGAGGGGTCATTTGCGGGGCTGTTTTGTCGAGGCCATTTTGACGAGGGCCGTTTTGTCGAGGCCGTTTTGTCGGGGCCCATTTGTCGGGGCCGTTTTGTCGGGGCCGATTTGTCCTGGGCCGTTCTGACGGGTCACCATCCAACGTAGCCTGACTTCTGGTGTCTCTGATCAGATTTCGACCTTATCTCTCCAATGGATGGATGGATGGATGGATGGATGGATGGATGGATGGATGGATGGATGGATGGATGGATGGATGGATGGATGGATGGATGGATGGATGGATGGATGGATGGATGGATGGATGGATGGATGGATGGATGGATGGATGGATGGATGGATGGATGGATGGATGGATGGATGGATGGATGGATGGATGGATGGATGGATGGATGGATGGATGGATGGATGGATGGATGGATGGATGGATGGATGGATGGATGGATGGATGGATGGATGGATGGATGGATGGATGGATGGATGGATGGATGGATGGATTCTTTATTGAAACCATACCACACAAAAACTGAAGCATATCAATGACATGAAAGATGATTGAACTATACAGTTAGGCATTATGTTCCATATTATAGTTTACAAATAACCCGTATGAGTTCTGATTGTGATTTTACTTGAAGTGATCATCGATTGATCTCTTGTGCAATATGATAATGGTCATTAGAAGTCATTAGATTAGAATTACGTGGATTGTGAACGAAGGCATTTAAGCCGATAAATATCCCAGGGGTTTCACCTGCAGCAGAATCTCGACTGTTTACCTCTGATTACTACAGGTGTGCTATCTTTGTCAGAGGTGGTGAGAAGATTGTTAAACTGAGCTACTGTATTTTCCAAGTTTCTCATATCTAAGGTGCCTGTAATTTGTGCGTAGATTTTGCTACAATCAGTAGTGATCAAGAAAAAAGCTGGGCTAAAGTTAGCCTGACATTGAGTAGAAGTACTGCACTTTTATAATGTCCAAGAACCATTTCTTAGGTTCTCAAGTAGCAAAGGACAGATGGAGAAATGATTCTGTTTGCTGTGTAATATCTCTGCTACCTCTTGTGTTGTGCAGACAAGACAAATGATGACCGGTACACTCTAGGCCAATGCTAATGATGTGAGAGCTTTGCTTCTATAATTAAATATGAAGCAAATGAACAGCCTCTAATTGTGACGGTGTGACGTTGCTGTAATAATGTCTACTAGCGAGGGTCACTATTTTTGCTGAAATGCTCACAGATGTAAATTGCAGATGCAAACAGCAATGTTTATTTTACCGACATTGGGCTTTTACCAAGTCGCCCATTGCATCAATTGGCACAATGCAAGCTCACTATGGATCCATTGGACCCATCCATGGGGCATGCCAGCCTTTTGGTTAGAGCACTTGTCTTGTGATGCATAGTTTGAGCCTTCCTAGGGACAGTTGTTGTGTAGAGACGTTGAGCAAGTTCTACACTCACAATTGTGTTGTGCCTCAGATTCTGATGTACTGACCTTGCATGCTTGATAAATGCAATATGTATTTGAATGTGACTCTGATTTAATTTGTTATTGTAATTATAAAGAGGCACTTTTCAGAGACATGTGCTCTCAGTTCTAGCTTAAATGATGCTAAATCTCATTTAAAAAACAGAACATTACTCAGGTAACTACTTGGATCAGGTTCTGATTTGGAAGTTAGGTGGCACTGTTAGCTTTTCAGAGTCTGACAATAATCAGCCTGCATGTCAGTCTGCCAGGCATGCATGTACATCTGTCTAACACTGAAGTGTGGTATAACCAGGTAGTTGCCTTCAGCAAAGTTTCAATGTTGTTGGATTATTATATGCGACAGTCACGTCTAGCTGCAGAACAGACCCATCGGTTTGCTGGCCACAGTGATCGTGCTCTACTTTCCATTACCGGTCATTTGGCATTCTGGACACTGCCTTGGCTGTGAATGTCACATATGAGACAAAGCCGCTTCATAATGAGTTGCATACAGACTGGATTTTGTGACACGTATGACATCGATGGCTTCAGAAGGACAGATTTCAATGGATTCAGTTAATTCAATTATGCCCGAAAGCCTTTCTATTGTCGATGGAAGTCTGTGCTGATTGTTTGTTATCGTTCGATGCCGTGTTTCCACCTTAATTGATATGTCACAGCCAGGTAGATTGGGAGAAAATAGAAACCGAGGCATATATGGCTTCTGCCTGGAGTTGCCTGAGAACAATGATATGGTCGCTGAACATTGCATAATTTGTGTGCATACTGTGCTGCACACATTTTCCTGTTCCTTGATGAAATAAAAGCCGTCTTCAAGGATTTAATGGACGTCAGTCAACTAACTTCTATATCTGTGTTATTATAATTATTTTATATTTTTAATTGGAGTGGGGATGAAGCTGTCAGAAACAAGAAATTGTTCGATGAATAGGAACACTGCAGATTTACCTGTATGTTGATTTACCTGTATGTTGATTTACCTGTATGTTGGATTGTCTGATTTTGTTCCTCAGAAGGTTGAGTAAGTAACAGTCAAATGTTGCAAGTTATAATTGAGGCAGGGCTAGTTTGATTTACTAAGATTTTTACTGGTTACTTATTTGTTTAATTCATTTGAGATAATTTCTGCCAATGCTATAGTTATTAGTAATAATACGAAAAAGGACGAGAAGAGGAGAAAGAGGAGGAGGAGGAGAAGAAGAAGAAGATGATGATAGAGATTATAGCAGCTAGGATACAACAAAAATATAAGTTAATAGCAATTAGTGCAATAAAATGATGATAACTTAATGAATTAACTATGATGTGGATGAAGAGCATCACTATTTCTTAACATGTGAATTTATGTGGTTTGTATTAGTATTAATAGCATTTCTTGTTTAGTAGAAATGATGAATCATTAGACAAAAGACAAAATCTGTGGAGCATCTCTGACTCTGTGACCGGCCCTGAAGAGGCACTATTCAGATGTAAAATTATAAAGATGTCATATTTGTAATTGTAAGGATATTATTTAAACTTCCTTATTTCTAATTTTTTAATTTTTTATGTGTTTGCCTAAGGTAGATATTATTCCTCAGTAACCCCAATTGTTTTCAAATATTATTATTTTGTTTGGTAAAAAATTCTTTGAGTCTGTAGAAGGTTGTTGAGGAGACAGCGATGAATCTGGTTTAACTCTGCTTTTCTTGGAAATTGTGTTTCCAGACAATGTTAGCGTAAAGTGACAGACATGATGCTTTTAAGTCATCATTCGTCACGCATCTAACATAAGTGACACTCTTAGAGCAGCTGATGCGCTGCATGCATAGAAGTGGACTTATCCAGTGTCTGGTTGGCGCGTCGTTTTTACCTGATCATGTCCGCACAAACAGGGAATTCGATGACGCTTGAGATGTGGGGACAACTGGTCATCGTGCTGCGTTGATTTGTTTTGCCTCACACTAGTCATCTGGTGGAGGATTGTATCCAACGAAGGGATGCTACTGGCTGTGCCTTGGCAACCTGAATGGATGGATGGATGGTCGGTCGGCTGTGTGTTTAACTGCATCTGAACGGCTGCTTTGGTTGATCCCTCAAATCCACATCAAATCATACTTATTGGGCTTCTGCAGGCTAAACAGCTTCTTGTTTGTCAAACATCTTCTCTGCTACTTGTTTGTCTTATACTTTATAGAAATAGAATTTTTACTAAGCTTGTTTTCATGTTTTTAATAAATATATCCCCATAATGCCCGGAATATTTTATATATCTGCTCAGTTTCCTCTTTTGCTGAATGTTGCGGGTTTGCCTCTAGAAGATTTTGATAAGCACCTTGTTCTTTCCTATGAAGTTGATGGCAATAGGATTGCTTAAGTGCAAAGGTATAATTGGAAACTCCCTTCAGCAAGTTAAAGATAAAAATATTTGTTCGTTTTGGAGATTTATATCTGCCTTCAAGGTTTTCTATTCAGAAGTGCTCCAAGTTCAACCCGGCTAAAAGAAATGCATAAGAAAACAATTGTGAATTTCCTAATGTAAGTACAATAGTCTTAATATAAGGCTATCTGTGAAAAATATATCTTTGCAGTGCACCTTTAAATGAGAATCATAGAAACAAACAAATATTAATTAGAAATGTACTTCTATATCTTAACTGTAAGTAAGTAAGTATTTTTCTGCACCACCAAATAAAGCAAAATCACAATTTACACAAATTGTACAAGCTGAGAGATGGGCTACCGGTGAAGTCTCATAGGACTCATCTCGACAGTCACCCAAAACTGTTGACCATTGAACACTGAAGGTTTCGAATCATGTGAGAGAATCTCCAACAGAGAAGTTACTGCTAGATAAAGTTAAGATAAATGGAGGCACATTTGGCCAAGGTGATTTAGTCACACAAGTTAAAAAGAAGCGATTTATGTGATGCAAAGACCTTGAAGATTTGCCATATTGGGCATTTTAAATAAAATGAAGATGGATAGATCTATACTGACAACGGGCAGAATCAGAACAGAATTAGGGTAGGCGTAATTAGGTTTTTACCGTGTTTAATTTTATGTCATTATTTACTTTATGTTAGGATTGCCTGTGGATCAAGAGGATTTTGAAAGAGCAACAGAATAAGACTTGTTGTCATAGGCCGATCTTTAACAATTCCTATTATTTGCATTTACTTTGTAGCCCACGTTCTGCAGGTCGAACGCAGCAGTCGTCTTGTCTGCAATGACAGTCGGAATTGTTCAGCTCCAGGTCACAGTTCAAGAAGCAGAAGGGTCAATTGCAGAGATTCAAGTATCAATTCCGAAGGGCCTTGTAGGCATGGAAGGACCGTCTTGGACAAGGACCACTTGTTGCGCAGAAGGAAGAGTACAGCTTCTGATTGGCCTAGATATCCCAGAAGCATCAACAACCAGAACAAGGATGCACTTCATCGTCTGGAGTTTCAGAGTCAGCAAGCTTTTGCCTTCGTTCACCTGCGGCTACCTGCAAGTTATGCAGTCTCGTTTCAGGTAGCTTTTATTACCATTTAACACACACTTCAGAAGTACTTTACTGTTTGAAAGATGCTATATTTACTAATTTACTATGTTTAAAGTAATTGCAAACTCTGTATTTCTTTGGCACCCTAGAAAGCTAAGTGATAGGAACCACCTAATTCACTGGTGAGGTCAAATCAGAATGGGTAAGGCAGGTTAGGTCAAGTTCCACATTGAGATTCAAACATCCGGCTGTCCGACAGACTGTGGTGGTTGGTTTTGGAATTGGAGTGGGACATGAAAGACTTGAGAAGAGGAGGCATCAAGATAGGAGTTTTGCAAAAGCAATGTTTTGATCATAGTGGAAATTTTACATAGAAATTGCAAAAGGTGCAGATGGAGTTTGTGAGCTGGTAGCATTGATTGGGTTGTAGCTGTAGTTGTAGTGTTAAGTTTTAGTGTAACATACACTAAATGATCATTGTGAAATGTTACAAACATTTTACTTCATATTTATGCAGTTGCTAAAGGCAGAGCTAGAATTGTTGTTTTGGTGTTACTGGTTGTTTTTAACTAGACAGCTGTTTTCTACTAATGTAAATATTTCAGAGGCATAGAGATATGGTAATAGGACATAAATTGTTTAGAATTGGTTGCAGTTGTATAAAGTACATGAAGAAGATGCAGAAATCCTGTTTCTAAATAATTTTCCATGGGTAATTATTGGTAAGTCACTGCATTTGATCTGCTCTAAACGTTTAGGCCTAATGACCATTTCCTGCCAGTCAGACTTTGTTACACTCAGTTAGCATTAATCGATGTTGGTTCCATTAATTTCTTCCTTGTTGTCGCCACTGGTTTCTTTTTCTCCATGGAAGGAATTTGATAAATTGTGGAACTTTTAATAGAAAGGAAATATAGAAAAATCTGATGGTTATTAAACGAGACAAAGAGAATTAAAGCTGTGTGAGTATCTCTGGTTAAAACAATTGTGTACCATTTAAAGCAAAAGCAAGTGAAAGAGACCATTGGATTAGTTCTGTTTTGTGTGATTCCCAAAATGTTGATAGATAAGCAGGATTCTGCATATGAAGAGATCAATGTGAAAATGGGTGAACTGAGAGTCAACTGAGAGTCAGCCAGTGAAAGCTCGATGCTTTTGGGTTCCTTAACTATCCTGTGACAGATTTCATGGAGAGCTAAGCTCTTAACCACTTTGCTGCCACAGGCAAAAATTCGTGGTGCCACACAAAATAGGCAAAAAATATTCATTGTTTTGTCAATTATATATGGTGTGCAAAACAAAATTATGCAAAAATTAAGGTAGATTTATGAGTTTTTGCAAAAAATACAAGTCTGAAATAAAGAAAACCAAACAGCCGAACTCATGGAGCAGTTCTACAAAACGATCCGTTCCGCAACTACACCTTTGTGAAAAACTGTTGAATCACATAATAAAATTTAAAGTTGTGTTCAGCCATAATGCTGCCATATATCTACAGTGCTCAAATACTCTGTGCTTACTGCTGGCAACAGTTTCTTCTCGGACACGATCTCATTACTTGACAAATGTTCATCTGCCACCGTTTTTCTTATACAGATTGTGTGCAATCAGCATAGGCATCGTCAGCAAGACTAGCAGAATGTAGTAGCGTCTTGTACCATTTCATTGATTTTCTTGCTACTGAATATGGTTCAAGTATCTGATCATGTCCATCCACAGAACCTGTGTTATAGTACTGTTGTAGTCTACTATCCTTACTTGCTGTTGCTTAGCTACCAGACCGGAAGTCACTCATATATGAAATATGTTGCCAAATACAGCACAAACTTAGTCTGTTGTAATATCCTATACACCACAAAACATGAAATTTGCCACGCCAGCACGGTCCCTGAGTCGGTGTGTTTGTGCCAGAATAAGCTGGAGGTGAGACGCTGATGTTTTGTGAAGGGCGCTGGATATTTCTGGTATGCGGTGGTGAAGGGGTTAATTGTCTTTTATTATCATATCTAATGGTAATGTATTTACCAGTATGTATGCATGTACGGGTACACATGTACCTGTTGTGCATGCATTGTATGCATATGTGTATGTATATGGGTGAATTCATATACATAGGTAGATGCACTTCTGGACTTTTTCTTATAATGTAACTTTGTTTAACGATGTCAAGATGTCAAATTATTGTGCTTCAATCGTAGCTACATAACAGACGTATAAAGATCTGTGTGACTTCAGAACAGTTCTGCTACAATGTGTTAAGCTGTGGTATGATATGCTATGATACAATGTCTCCCATCATGTTATGTGATGATATGCTATCATGGTGTCATGTTGTCTTCCACCTTCAGCGCCACCACTTAACTGGGTCATGCACAACTTTTCTGAATGTTAGCAACCAGGTGGCATGAGGAAATCATTGCATCTTTAACTGCTTGACTTGATGGCTTCTTTAGGCTGTTGTGACAATTCTAATTCCTAGCACAATTCAGTTGAATATTTCGCATCAAATGTATACACAATGAATAGGACTGTGGTGGTCAGGCTTTATGTGTTTGCAAGGGCCTGCTAGTGGAGGCTTTTCCCTGCTATTCAAGCACCTTTGCCTGTGGATAAACATGTCATGCTTAATGAACTCTAACATCATTTAAGCCAGTAAAGAGTGACTTTGAGAGGTTCTTGTAAGGTATTGTGCAAATGTCTACTGCATGCATACATGTATAAATTCCTACATACATACATACTTGCCATATTTTCAGACTATAAGTCGCGGTTCTTTACATGAGCGTCGACGGTTGTGACTTGTGTAAAGGTGTGACGTATGTATTGAAATTTCAAATTTTTTTCGATGCGGTTCTTTTCGGCAACTGTTGGAACAAAGAAGCAATATTAAATCACAGTTATTGAAACTACATACTGAAAGAATTTCTATGCTTACCATAGCTTCACTGGGACAGATAAATACCGACGGCGTTATCAATTTTGGTAAACAGGGCTAAACTAGCAATCGCTAATTCTATAGATCTAGAGCATGTTTAAGCTCTGATAGCTTAACATAAATAAAATTGATTCCTACGTAATACGCAAAGTCCGATATTTAATTAGACACAATTGTTTCTTTGCAGATGATTTAAAATTTTATATATGAAAATGAAAATCCACTCTGAGACTCGCGTATCAGACGCATTTGTTTCCATTTCATTAATTAAGTCTGATATGTGATCTGGCCCAATTATTCATTCTTTCATATTATTAGGCTTATTCATGCTTCTCTGTAAGCACTTCGGTAATTATTTGTTTGAAGTATAACACCTCTACATAGAACCGTACCTAGATGCAGAGTAGGATCTGTTATCTGGTGCAATTGTTTCCATTTCATTTATTCGTATTGTTATTCATGCTTGTCTTGTAGGACCTGGTTAATTATTTGTTTGAAGTATAACACTCGTAAATTGGCCTATAACAGTATCTATGATACCGCGTCTATGTTATCGGACGCATTTATTTCCATTTCATTAATTCATTAATTCATTTTATTATTCATGCTTCTCTTTGTAGCACATGGGTAATTATTTTGTTATTTAATTATTTCACAAATCTATTTAAACACATGTTTATTTATCCTTAAACATAAATAAATTCTACCTAATATGTAATATCGGATATATAATTGGGCACAATTGTTTAACCGCAGACAATTGAAGTCCTACCCACGTAGGTGATCGGACGATGTTACCTGCATTCACTCTTTCATTATTATTTATTCATGCTTGCAAGAAAGCACCTGGTTAATTATTTATTTGCGGTATCCGACACTTCTACTTAAAACCATACTTAATACGTGACATCTTAATGGGTAAATATGTTTACAGATAAAAATTGTTAAGAGCTACGGTTGATGCAGCATGAATTTCTACAGCAGCACTATAAAAGTTACTAATTGTGGGAACATGGGCAGGCCAATGGTACCATATGGTTTTTAGAAGCAACTGCGGCCATCTTGGCGAGCATTGTGTCGGCCATCTTTAAGGAAGGGAAAGGCACTTGCATTGCCTATTGCACAATTGTTCTGATCTGAATGTTGACCTGATTATGACTTTATTTTGATGCACCATTAGTTGATGCTTTGTGCATTTCTATGGCGGCACTATAAAAGTGACTTTAATAATAAGAATGCGGGCAGAAACATCGGCAGAATGGCCTAATTCCAGAATACCTGTAATAAAACAATAGGTGGGCAAGAAGACAATGGAGAGGGTAATTCCAGGCTGAAAACCACAGCACATGGTCAAGGAACCTGGGCATCGTCCTGGATAAAAGATTGAGCTACATGGGACTATTTTAAATGCACACTGTGCAAACTTTGGATTCCTTCATCAATGGCACAAGGAGCTAACAGATCTAAGAGAGATCCACTCCAAAATCAAAACCAAGTAACAATCCAAAAAGCTAGTGAAAGAAAACTTTAATGTTTTCGATTTACCATCCTATCACAAATGATGTTGCCATTTAGAACTGGTCATAACCAAAACTCGGGTAAATCTAAGATGACTTGCTTTGTTTGCAGTTTAAGACCATTCAGTCAAATGGACTGGTGATGTACACTGGTTCCCAGAGCAAACATTTTGTAGCTGTTGAACTTGTCGATGGCCTAGTCCACTATTCATATGATGTTGGTCGTGGGCCAAGGGTCATGCGGGTCAGCCAGCCGGGTCCTGTTCATGACAACCGATGGCACACCGTCGAGGTCCTTCAACCTTCTCCATATGAACACATCCTTCGTGTAGACAATGCTTCAAAGGCCGACGTTATTCACGATGTCAGGTCTACATATCTTGATGTTGATGAGATGCTGTACTTTGGAGGAGTTCCAGAGCGCATGTACGACTATTTGCCAAAACAGGTAATTTGTCGTTTTGTCCAGGCTACGAAAATTAATTACTAATGATGTGTGTCCATTAAGTCATGAAACCATTCTGGTGGAGAGAATGCTTGTAGAGATTCATGCCAAGTTCTTGTTTAATGTTAGAGAATAATTATTGTGGCTTACAGTGGAGCCCTTTGTCTGATTACATAAACAGCCACAATGTTGTCTAGATTCTAGCTACAGTAATGTTGGCTGTTACTAGAAATTGCTTAAAAGAGTTTTTCCAATATGTAATATGAATGTAATGTGGCTAGATGCTGTTAGAAAAAGTAAAAGGTTTATGAATCAGTTGAAAATGCGTTCTCTGGCTTTTCCACTGCTATCTGGAAATGAGTTGAGGATTCAGGTTAAGCAGGAGTCCATTCCTGGATTTCATTCGTTTAATTTAAATGAAGCATGGAAATGTTGCCTGGAATGAGATATTAAATGACAGCCTGAACTTCATCTTCTGTCTTTGATTATGACAGCCGAACGAAATCCCAAAGAGATCAATTTGCTTCTCTATCAACTGATATAAGTCCACCTAAGATCTGTTAATTAAGGTTTGTATCCACCTAAGATCTGTTAATTAAGGTTTGTTGCTAACCCTTGTTCGCATCTTATGCAACAGAAACAAATGAATATTCTTGTTTTGTCCATTGTCTGTGGTAGAAGTTAGCAGAAGAAAGCAGGCAATTAATCTCATTTCATCTAATGACTTAGCGCTATGTTTATGGCTCTGGCATTGTACAGTTCTTGGTCATTTCTTTCCATTCTGTGCACAACTCAATCAGTAACAGACAGTCCTTCCTATGTCAGTTAGAATTTTAGAATTCTAGACCATGCTTTGTAGATTTTAGTCAGCTAGTACGCTGAGAAATTGAGAAATGACACTGCTAGATGACCATGGCACAGCGCCTAGAAATAGAAGAATGGTCATGAAGACCGTTTAAATATTCATAGCTTCTTTCTGTGATGTAAAGTGGCACCTGATTGTTTTAAGGCTTCACTTTTCTCTTCCACATCCGCTGGACCCAACGTTGTTTGTCTTAACTTAGTGGACCGGCATTGATTCTGCCACTTCAGGGACGACGGGGGTGTCAACTAGATCTGCTTTGCAGTTGCTATTGGGATTTGGCAGAGGCTGTTTCCCTCCGATGATTTACTCTTCTGTCTGCTCATGTTACACTAAAACTTGGACATTTGGCCAGAATTTCGACCACGGGCAATATTTTGTCTGGCCGAATTATAATCAAGCATTACCATCTGATTACCAAATTCAGCTGCATTAAACATTGTATGTACTATGTGCCTGGCAGACAGATGCCTTTTGAATGTTCTAACAACACTAGCATTTCCTGTTAGCAGTCATTTCCAGCTATGTCACCATTGGGATCTTGTAGTCCCATGTTACTATACAATGACTTGGGCTTTCTTCTTTATTGGCTTGTCACAATGAAATGTAAGATACTCTGCAAACAGCTCAGGAAACGTTCTTAAGCCACAGAACTGTTAGAAAGCCTTGTTTTTTAAAAATGCACTATATAAATGTTCAGATACTTGCAATTTGAAATCCTGAAAACTTGTTTATGGAAAAGCCAACCACCATTTTGGAAGAAGCCAAAAACCATCTCTCCATCTCACTGCTAATTCCTTATTATAGTCGACTTTCGCTGATGGTGCCGCAGGACAAGCTATTATCTCTGTCTTACCCGATTTAGCGATGGTTTCCCTGCGCAACCATAGATCAGTACCTTTCATCCATTAATCTCTGCGTTTCGATCTGGAATCTGCCGCAGGTGAAGTCTAGAATGGGTTTTCTCGGCTGTCTGGCATCCGTCACAATCAGGAAGGAATTTCCCAGCAGTACGGATGAAGTCTTTGCAGAAATTCCGGAAGAGTTTCTTAACCAGGTGCAAGAAGGATGTCACGAGGAAGGTAGGTCGACTGGTCTGCTCACAATTATATCTACATTCGGGTTAGTATATGGTCTGTGAATGGGGGACCTTAAAAACGTGGCACTCATTCAAGCAAGCAGCAGTGGTGAAGGATCTGATCAAATCAGTTCATTGAAACAATGAGCATCCTCTTGACCATGTGGTTGCTACAGAAAACTATGTACATTTACAATTTGATTGGCTTGTTGAGAGCAAAGCCAGGTATGTGTATATGAAGACACTTGCTGTAATATAGCACCTTGAAGGAGGTCTGGAAATCACTAACAGATGTAAACAGATACCTTTTGACACAGGTGTCTGTCTGTTTTGACCAAGATTGAAAATGTTAAAGCATTATTTTGTGAGGCATATTTTGAGAGGAGTAATGTGCCAGGAGCGACAGGAGAGCAGATACAACCTGCGAATCAAGCCCCACCCTTTTGCCCTACCAGCCAATTATAGCAAGAACTTCTTAACACGTCAGATGTATAAAAACATTTACTTGCTGCTTTTTGGAATCTCGCACAGTCTCACTGTCAACACTGTAAACTAATCCAATTAGCCCTATTAGAACTATACTTATAATAGTGCTGAACAGTGCAGTATCCATAGCTATAATAGTTTAGTCTATAATCATGCATTGGTTTCACTAGCTGCATTATGACAGCTAGTTATGAATAAACGAAAATACAATACAATACAATGATGACAATGAATATGACAATACTAACTACTGACAAACTAAACCTAGTTAGTATTAGTTGGTGATATATTTTATGGTTGAGAATTATTATTTTATTATTGTTGTTTATTACTGGAGATTGTTTTTGTTGATGTTATTAATCTTCTGTCTTTCAATCTGTCTCATCTCAGGCGGAGTCTGCCTTAACAGTTCCCCTGCCCCTTCTATCTCTGGCAACCAGACTTTGACCTCCAGTTGGTATCTATAGAAACCCTCTTTACACGGTGCACACTTGTGAATAAGCTGGTTCTCTCTGCAGCTCTGCCTAGAGTTTAATTAGCACTTTCGAAATTTTGAGGTTACAAAAATGTTTTATGATTATAATATTAATCATCGTTGTTCACATTTGATTGATATGTGCAAAACATTGTACATGACTTGTCACTTTCCTTATCTGTCTATATTAAAGTCTTATCTTTTACCAACTGCTTGCACTTTTCAGGTGAATTCCTAAATTATATTGCATACATGCTCTATGCAAGCATTTCTATGCAAGAATGTATCGAGATGCTTGATGTAGCTAATTTGAAGTACCTCACAAAATCACTGCACGCGTGATCTGAATAAATGCATTTTCAGACAGTTTGACAATGTATGCTGCCCAGAGTTAAATGCAACAGTACATATGTGCAACAATAATCTGCTTCAAAGCCCAAGACATGAGAAGGTACAATGGACAAGAGCTGTAGTGTTGAAGTGCAGCATCTGCATAATCCCTGCAGGCTGCAAAGCATGATCGCTGAAACGCAGAGCTCCCTGAAGTATGCTGGTGCAGTGCCAACAACTGAGGCACATGCCAGCCAGAAGATCTTCGATGTGATACTGTCTGCAACAGAGAGCCAGTGTAGCATTTCTTGCATGTATTCTGATATGGATGAATATTTTGGCTTGTTGGCTATGACTTGGGTGCCACAGATGAAGACGGTCCAGAACTTTGGCAGGATACAATTGTAGTAATCTATGCATATCAGTATCATGAATGAATGAGTGAGAGTCTCTGCAGTTACTTATGATCCATATCTGGTGCAATTGATGCGAGCAGAACCTGCAGAGGAAGTTCACATGATGAACCATTGATAAGTCTACGTCTGGAAGCACACCAAGGTTGCGGATGACGAGCTGCTAATTCAGTCAGAGAATTGCGACTTTATTGCATCTTTGTCAATCTTTGACAGTGCCTGGCGTGTGCCCAGCTAAACATACAGGTCTTTGTCGAACGGAGCTGCAGCCGACTGGAAGACATCCATTTCCATGCTTCCGCTATAGTGGCCCGAGTGAAAGACATTCAAGCAAGCACGTCCGATGTGTAGCAAGTTGAGCACATTTACGTGTCGTTGGCTTACTGGTGTACGCGCCATGTCCCAGAGCCCTGATGATAGATATCAGGCAGTTGTTAGATTCAACCAGACCCTGCCGGATCTGTGATCCACTGCCTAAGCTATGAGATCCGCCCTTTAAAACAAAGAACTGCCACCTTAAAGTGGAGTTCCACCTCATAAACTCTTATGTTGGTTCTATATGTTATCACATTTAACATTTTGATCTATGGCTAGTCTTTCTTTTGCAACATGTTATTTAATACTTTTATTATATGGGTTTTTGGTTACCATAATTGTTTTTTTCAAAATACTGAACAGCTTAAGTTTTAAACTGCAGAAATTTGGATATCTACTACCTTTGGATGAGCTATTTAACAACTGGTGTCAGGTCAGCCATGTATAAAAAAATTAAGAAACTGGTGCCAAAGAATGAGATCCAAGTTGATGGTCCTGTAGAGTTGCAGACCCAGTCCGGAGATTATCCAGTGATTCCATTATGGTTCTGGGGTGCATGATTCAGATGTCTTGAGCATCCAAAGGCCGTCCATGTGAAAAACTGCTTACATCTAAGAGAGAGCAGCATGTCTTGCGTAGAATCAGCGGTGTTATGAATGTCCAAGATGAGTCTTGGTGAGACTGTCTTTGTGGATGGTCTTGCTAAGACTGTCTACGATTATCCTGTGACATTTTACATTTTAACTATGGAGTGCATTTTTGTGATGATGATGATGATAGCAATGCCAATGACATTGTCACTGTTGTTGTGTTTACTGTTATTGTATCTGTTTCTCGCTGTTCCTCGAGGCATCAACTGAACTTTGCCAGAGTTTTTTATGGATTTGCTTATTGGCTAATTTTCTTCTTTACTCTGGTCACGCAGCACAACTATCGGCTTTTGCATCTATTAAATTTCTGCTCTGCCAGCTCATCACAGTTTTATTAGATGTGTGTGGGTGTGTTTTTGAGCAAGTGTGAGTGGTGAATGTAATGTATTTATGTATTTGTTGACATGTTTCATTAATTAGCCTCAACCAATGATATCCATGAGTTCAGATGAATGCGGATAAATTTAGTGATAAGTGACAAAGTCTGAAGGTGGATAAATAAAAAAATGAAGCCATGAACATATTTTGCACATTATATTACATTATATTATGTCCCATGTGATAGAACTATTTTGATGTTATATATTTAATAGAGTTCATATTTAAGTTTTATGGAAGTAATTGACCAGAAAGTTAAACAAACTTTCTCTATTAAGAAATTGTTAAATTTAGTAAGATGTGCTTTGAGCCAAAAGTAGCTGTATCGCTACCACGCTTTCTTACGCTCAAGCACTGACTATATAAATGACAATAACATAACATAACATAACATAACAAGGGTTTTAAGTGGTTCAGAAGACGTTTAGTCTGTGTTAGAACCACTGCAATTAACCTGGAACATGATTAATAGCCCAACTTTCTCCTAGCTTCTTCTTAAAAAGCTGTGATAGTGTCCACTGAGACAGTACTATCATCCAAACTATTCCACAAATCTACAACTCTTGCACTGAAGCATTTCTGCCCTAATGTCCCTTTCGGTTTCTTAAATAATTTATACCTATGTCCCCGAGTTGCCTTGTTTGGTGCTAATTCAAAAAACTTCTCCTTCTGCACTGCCTCCTTTCCAGTAATAATCTTGTAGGCTTCAATTAGGTCTCCTCTGCTCCTCCTTCTCTCCAATGTTGTTAGCCCACACCTTTTCAACCTTTCTTCATTCTCAAATCCTTATAACCCCAAATCATTATTGTAGCTCTTCTTTGCACTTTCTCTAGTTTTTCCATGTCATGTTTCATGGATGGATGTCACAGTTGGATGCAGTATTCTAACTGTGGCCTAACCAATGAGTTGTACAACCGCAGTATTGTATCCTTGTCTCTACTGACTATTGTACTTCTAATCATACCTAAGGTTGAGTTAATTCCCTAATTATGGCCTCAATTCTTCTTATATATCAGCACACTGCCTTGAAGGTTTAGAACCTTTTTGCATGATCACTCCCAGTTCTCTTTCTACCTCACTAGGCCTACTTTCGCTACCTTTAACCCCATTTCATAGAAAAATTCTTTGTTTCTTTTCTCCATATGCATTTTTACTGAGCACTTTTCCAAATTAAAAAGCATCTGCCAGTCCTTGGACCATCTGAACATTCTTCTTAGGTCTTCTAGCAGTATCTCCACCGCGAAATATTTGTTTGGTCCAGTGGGTTGGTTCGTATGACTTTGTCTGCGCAAATGGACCAAGCCGCATTCTGTGGCTTGGTCCCTGTTATGCACAACTGGACCAAGCCACGGTTCTGTGGCTTGGTCCAGTTGTGCATAAAAGAGTCGCAAGTTGGTCCATTTGTTTTTCGCTATTTATTAAACATTCTGATGGGCTAGAACGTTGATCTAAGTGTCAAAAGATGCAGAAAATAATTCTGAATTTAATGGAAAAATAAAAATAAATTGTGAAATTTTGAGGGTTGGTCCACTTTTGCATAACACCATCCAATTGTCTATTATTGCATTATAAATAAGTAACTTCTCTAGTGCCGGTGTCAAATGCACAAATATTAACCGATGGGGCACCGAATCTAAGCCATGATCACGTCAACAGCCTGTATTTAACTTGTTATAATGCTAAGTTGATTAGGTCGTTATGACGTATGTTTAATAGGTTAAATTACTTGTTTATGGCATCGTCTGTGGCGCCGGTGACTGCGTACCGAAACGAAGCTGAAAATCAGAGACAAGCCTTAAGTTTTGTTAGCTAATGAACAGAACTTAGAGTCTAATGTGTCAGTTTACTTTTCTCTCATGTATTCACAACGTATAATGAAATGCGATGGCAGGTATTGGAATAAAATGCGAGAGCTGATAATGCAAATAAGTATATAATGTGATGTAGTGCTTTGCAATTGAATACACACGCACTCGCGTACATTGGTCCGTATTCAACTTAAGGTCCTTGTACTCATGTATACCGATCCTCTTCTGGCTTCGCCTCTAAATACCTCTCTGATCTCATCCGCCTGCCGACCTCAGCCACCTCACCTCGATCCCTGAGCTCACCTGACCGACCTAAACTCTTTGGCGAGGACTGCTGTGACCAAATCTCGTGCTTTTGGTTTTATTGGCCCCACTCAATGGAATCAGCTTCCTCCCATGACTCGCTCAAGTCATCAAGCAGAGGCCTCCCTGCATCCTTTGATGCTTAAAGACAACCTTATTTTTCTCTGAGTCTCTCGCACTGGGAGCGCCTCTGATTGGTGTAGCACTACGAGTGGCGCTTTATAAATTGACAGATACAATACAATACAATACAATATGACATGGTTACACGTTGACGCATATTAAATATGCGTCAACGTGTATTGTATAAATTTTATACAATACAAATAATTGTTCAATCGGCTCAATTAGACACTTTTAAAAGGCTTTCCTCCAATCTATATTATCGCATGCAGTGCCCATTCTAAAATTGACAATTGATGCTCTAATCACTGCTCAGCAAACTGAGTTAAAGTGTCCACTGTAGATATTGCTCCTTCGACGCCTATTTTGTATACTTTTGTAATTGTAAGTATAGTCGAAAGTTTTGGAAGTGCCACTCAAAATGTCTGTTGCAAACACGACCCAGGTCAGTGTCATCGCAGACAAAGAGGAGAGTTTTCAGGCGCGTGCGGAACTGCAAAGGGGAAGAGAGAGACTAAGGAGCAGAAGCCACAGGTCCTGAGGATGACAGCCTTATTTTCTCCAGCCGGAGCAAAAGCAAAAGCAAAACTCCTGGAGGACTGGATTGTAGAGGTGTGCATACGGGGGAACCACCAGGAGTGCCACGGGATATACCGACTATGTTGGGAAATCGGAGAAGAATACTTACTTCAAACGCATAAAAGCTAACAGTACTACTTTGAGATTAAACGCGATTATTTTTTCATTATTTTAATGTATACGGGCACCATATATATAATATATATAATATATATATATATATCATATATTTAAAATATTCATGCGTCGCTATTTCAGATTCCAAGTAGCAACACGGTTACATGGTAAAGTGAAATGAGACTAGTAATGTAGGTTATTATTCACGTTCGCTCAGGCTTCGTTTTTTTGTTATAAAAGTTGACGTCAACGGCGCTGTCAAAAATCGGCCAAAATAGCTTGACGTCATTTATGGACGGCCCCTAATCTCTTAACTGCACCTTTATCATAACGTTCAAGACATCAGTTACTTAGAGTTAAATCACAATTAGAAATCATAATCCATTAGAGAAGTGAGGTCGAAATTTGATCGGTCAGAGAACTTCAGTGATGTTATTAGCACCACTTTTTTGATTTACAGGTTATTGTGAGGTGATCTTTAAATTGTCTTGTAAATGGAGAAAGTAACTGCCTGGTATATCTGATTATGCTTAGCAACTTACAGTCTTGTGACAACTGATTTCTCTTCATTGTGGACTGTGATTTTGCTTTCAAGAAACCATCAAGGGATGTTTTACGTGTCAGCGTAATGGTGCTATAGAAGTTATCGAATGAGATTTGATTAGGACTTTCAGTTGTCCATCCAGTGTTGGATGATTGTTTTCTGTTGCATTCAAATCAAAATTTCGTGCAGCGATAGTATTGAGCTTCTGTTAGCAGAGATGCATTATGAATGAGCCAATAATCTGATGTTAGCTGACCCCATTGAAACCAGGTAGAGGAAGAAAGGTATAGACCTGAGTGGAAGGAAAGCCAATGAAATACGAAAGGTAAAAGGACTTTCTGGTCTGTTCACATTTGTATTCTCTTTCTTGTTCGTTTTTGCTTTCATTAATTAGTTCATGATCTGATTCTGGTGGTTGCAGCTGCGTGGAGCACTTGTTGAGATTGCGATTGAATATTAATAGCATGTCGATATTGTCTTTGCCTTGCTCTTCATTCATTCCCAATGTGCAAATAGCAAAGAAGCTGTTCAGTCAGGCATAGATTCAGCTTCTGTGCTTCCCTTGCAACATTTCCGCCTCAGCTGCACGGAATATCTTTCTAATATTAATGCCCATCATAAATGACAAAATCCTGCAAATCGAGAGACTTGTATGGTTCTAATCTGAAACAGTTTCTGACTTCTGCCAGCAGATGGCGTGGAATCGCCAATACATTGTGATTCCTGGCTTTGTCTTGTGATTAATGCATTTGGTTATTATGGGCGTCGTAAATTGGGATTGCATCAGCGAGCAGGAGTGCGCCGGTTATTCGGGCTTTTTCCGTCAGAGCGCTTTTAATTAATTAAATATTTGAGTGACGGAATGGCTGTCGGCTGGAGGTTAAACTCGGATGGGGCAATTGTAGCAATGTAAGCGCGCTGCTAAATGAAATGACTTTTCTCTTTAACTGTCGTTTTATGCATCAGATATAAAAGCTTGGAATTGCCGTGGCAATTTGGCTGTGACGATTTTTGTGGAGTGACATACCGAAATGGTCATCGAGATAAGAGTGTTCTGAGAAAACATGGATCTCCTGCTTGTGCCCATTTCAGTGCAGTTCACAAAGACAGTATTTCTTAGATTGGCAAGCAATTATACTAGAAACTGCTACATTTAACATGATTAATAATTTTTCCTTGTATAATTTATCAACTTCGTTATTTTCTCTACCACCCGTGGATGCATTCCTTTGATTTGTTATCTTATAGCCAAAATCTTCATCTCGATAGACTCTATTCTGCGCATTTGCAAAGCTTTTCAACGGCTGCCTGAAATTCTCATTTCGTTTGCATTAGGATACGTCAGTGGCACATGAAATCAAGTCTTGTTTCGTGTAAACATGGGAAGCAACAAAATGTTGTTTTGGGCCTAGCATTTGATAAGACCGTCACAAAATGTTTCCATGTTAGTCTTAGAGAAATGAGAGGCACCTAAAATATTAATCATGTGACAGGTTATTACTGTTGTTAGCTTCATATTACCAGTTTTCATGACAACAGCGATTACAGTGGCCATGACAGTGATCCCTGAAAAATCAAAGTCATCTGCTTAATGGCTTCCTTCTAAAATGTCTAACGGTCAAGACATGTTGTGCTTCACTGTATTCCATTTGCCATGGCTATGCTTTCCATCAAGTCCAGAAAATGTCTTCATCCAATCCAATTTTCATTTAGTAGCTAGTGGCATAAGCTTGAACCTTTGAGAAAGCCAGTCAATCCATGTATGTGGTACAGCTTAAGTTTTAGGAAAAGAATTGAGTTGAATATATCCGGAAAATGGCTTTAAATGTTAAAATCAGCCAAGCTACAACAATGTAGTACAGCATCCAGTGTGGACGTTTGGCAGAGAGGCACTTTTACATTCTGTCTGTCTGCCTATTTTTCTATCTGTCTGCCTTTCTTTTGTTGCTTCTTCTATTATTTTTGCCCTTATTGCTTTCTGCCTGGCAGGCATGAAGGCAGAAATCTTTGTTCCATGATCCAACTTGCTGTTCCTTTGCTAGCACTTTGACAAAGCAACAGCATGCCTTTTCAGTGGTTGGGCACCGGAATGGCCTCCCCAGGATCTGTGTCCTCCTGACCAGGGATGCTTCAGGTACCTTTCATAAACCATTGAAAACTGTTCCTTGCCAAAGCTGGACTGAGAGCACCTCTGGGTAGGCATGTTGAAGGGGTGCTATATTAATGTTTGGGATGAATAAAGGAATGGCAAATAAGAATGAAGAAACTAAAGTTTGGTGAAGCTGCCTGACTTTTTCATTGCCTGTCATAGGCTGTCTGTTTGTGTGTGTCTGTCTGTCGGCCTGCGTGTGTAACAGTGTTATTTAAGTTAACTAAAACTGAAAGTAACTTTATTGTTAACTGAAAAGTTCTATTTCAGTTAACTGAAACTAAAACTAAAACTGAAAAGTTCTGAAAACTGAAACTAAAACTAAACTGAAAAGTACAAAACTAAAACTAAAACTAAACTTGAAAGTTGAAAACTGAATTAATTCTTCTGTGTGGCAAACACGCCGAGCGGCGGACATGTATGCAATGGTTAGCGGCGTCGTGACTGAAAAGCCGTGATTTCCAGCCATTGCAATGAGAATGGTAACAAGTTGCCAGCAATAACACAAACTGCTTGGTTGATACATCTGATGCAGAGGTTGTGTGATAGTTTAGTAGTGGTTAGCGGGCTGGACTGTCAACTGAGAGGTTGGGGTTCAAATTCCCAACAGGAGAGCAATGTCTTTCAAAAAATCATCTGCATGTGAGATCTCACTTGATACCGTCGACTTGCGAACAGAACTAACAGTAGTGGCAACATTTCCAATTGCATTTCCTACATGCCTGCATATCTTAAGCCCATCCTTAGAGCAAGTTGTAAAGTGTGAGCACAGTAGTTCTTTGCTAATATTCTGTCAATTCCGCTAGTGTCAAGTGTGCCTTCATCTTCCTCATCCTCAGCAGCTACTTGTAACTACTAGTTTCCTTTAAAAAGTGACATAGTGTGACATTAAAGGCTTTTGTACAATGACAACATGGAAACCTTGTTTCTTAAATGAAATATTTCGACCATGTCATCATAGTGAGTGTCAATATTTTCACTGGTGTTGTGGCCATTTAACTCTTTGCAAGGAAGCAACCCATTCTGGAGACTCCAGTCCTTGGTAAAATGCACTGTGATCCCATGAAAAAATGCATGATGTGGTTTGTCCACTTATCAACCGTGACACCAACTTTGTCCAGTTTATCAAAAGTAGCTTAAGGTTTGTTGCCCTCTTTGGACTGTTTTCACTCATTAAGTAGTAGTCTGATGGACAACACCAAAGCAGGAATCAAATTGATAGGAAGGCTGGTGAATAATCTCCGATTTGCCGACGCATTGGCCTATTCACTAAAAGCGGACCAGAACTACAGGATAGAACAACACAGGTTCATGAAACCAGTAGAAGATTCGGCCTAATGATTAACACAGAGAAAACCAAAACAATGGTGATTGAAAAGACCATTTGAAGAGACACCAATCACTATCAACATCCACGGAGACGCTATTGAGCAAGTAGAACAATACGTCTATCTAGGAGGGCTAATAAATGCAGATGGCTGCAACGAAAAAGACATACAGTGGAGTTTTGGATGCAGTTCACAAGTATTTGGATTAATGAACAGGATATGGAGAAGCAGAGAATTTACAAAGAAAACCAAGATAAACATGTATGAGATGATGATACAACCAATTTTCCTAATATTATAGATCGGAATGCTGGACAATGCAAAAGCAAGATGATAAAAGAATTCTTGCAGCAGAAATTTAGTTGGATGCAAAAAATTGCTGGATTTCAAGACTACAGAAAATAAGAAATGATAACCTAACTCTACTCTCTAGACAGTCTAGACAGTCATTCAATGAAGATTCCAATGGGTAGGACATGTAGAGAGAATGCCAGTTGAATTCCACACAATGCACTACATGCAAGATTTGAAGGAAACAGAAACAAAGGCTGACCAAGACTATGCTGGATAGATTATATTTAATGAGGATACTGTATAACATCAGTTACACTAAAGGCAGCAATGCACTTGACAAATGACCGAGGACATTGGTGATCATTTATTCGTACCCTTCACCACAAATGGCTAGCATAAGGAACTGATGATGATGATGATGATGATGATGATGATGATGATGATGATGATGATGATGATGATGATGATGATGATGATGATGATGATGATGATGATGATGATGATGATGATGATGATGATGATGATGATGATGATGATGATGATGATGATGATGATGATGATGATGATGATGATGATGATGATGATGATGATGATGATGATGATGAGGCTATTCAGCAAGGCTATTCAGAGGCGCTCTCAGCTTGCCGGGCCCATGAAAAGGAAGGTTTTAAGCAACAAAGAGATGCAGGTGAGATCTCTCAAGAATCCTACTCCAGACTGCTGGTGGAAGGACATTCCACAGCAAGGGATTCACTACAGCAAAAGCCCAGTGCTGGGATTAAGAAGTTTGCAACCAAGATACAAGAAGATCAAGTTGGTCAGCAAAACAAAGAGGACGAGCAGAGAGTGGCTTGCACATGAAATCGCAGAGATATTTGGGTGCTAAACCGTGCTGAGACTTAGTAACCAACTTGAGCAAGACCTTAAACTTGATTCAAGACAAAACCGGGAGCCAGTGTAGATCATTGATCGTGTAATTGGAGATAATATGTGACTATCGGAAAAGACGAGCAATCAGCCTGCTGCAGCATTTAAGACGGATTGCACACTGGACATCCGAGCCTTAAGACTCGTTCTCCCATAGCAGGTCACTTTAATAGGTGTGTGATGGCTTCAATTCAACTCATGGTTGTCTTGTCTTCTACATTTGCTGGAAGCAAAGCCCAGAGTACATTTCTGTGCCAATGAAGACCAATGTACGTGGCCTAGTTTGTTGCTGTTTAAGGACACTGTCATAAAGTAGATACGGTAATTATTGCCGCCGCCCTCCTCCTTTCTCCAGGCTTGGGACTGGCACTACTTGTCACACATATATGTAGAAGAAAATTTTCTTCAATTGCATTTAATTTCAAGCAAGCATCTAACTTAGTTGAATGATTTGTGTTTGTGGTTGCTAAGTGAACGCTAGTAAGAGTTGAATTCTTCTTCCAAGGAATGCATATCGATTGCCAATGGCAAATGTCCGTGCAATTAGAGCATGTCATTTATATAACATCGCTCTCTTGCATTATTCATTCACTTATGGAAGGCAGATTGTTGCGTCACTGATAGTTACGTCTGTGGGTGTGTGTCTGTGTGTGTGTGTGTTTGACCGTCTGTGACTGCTTTCCTGGTCATTGGCATATGTTCAGAGACACTTAGGCTCACGTTTCTTACTAATGGATTATTTTGAAAATAGAACTCACTGTGGGTCATGGTCATATTATGTCTTGGTCACCAAAAATGCAAGGTGATTTCTGAAGGATTTATGTAGCACCATTTCCAACCCAACCATGGCAAACTAGACTAACAGCTTCTGTGTTCCGGAAGGAGGTGCCATTTAGCATCTGTTTGCCTCAGAAGGTAGAGATTTAGTGCAGGACCATTACAGAAACATTGTGCAATGCCTTAGACTGAATGTCATGAATTGGTTTTTGCTTTAGACTAATTATGATTAAAATCTGTCACTGACAGTGCTCATCTAATGTAATAATTATAATACAGCATAATCTTAGCTAATCTGAGGACTACTTTATCGTATGGACGCAGGTTCAACCCAGAGGTGATCAGTGTGTGAAGCCTTTGAGCAAGTTTTTGTTCTTTGTGTCTGTTATTGAATGAGTTTATGATTGTGAACTGTTGAAGGAATGTGGGGCAGGTGTAGTCCAGAGACGTGTTCCAATGGAGGAATTTGTCAACAGGAAATGCACTCCTACTCCTGCGATTGTGACATGACGTCATTCATTGGGGAAACCTGTGAGGAAGGTGAGTCTTCAGTTATACCTGTGAGGAAGGTAAGTCTTTGGATTATGTCTGTGAGGAAGGTAAATAAAATCCCATTGTATGTCATAAAGATTGACAATTCATTGTAAACGCAGAATGTTGTTTGGTTAAATTTATTTGGATCCCGCTGGATGAAGTCCCACTGATGCTTCTGATTTGGGATCCGCCACCTGAACTATGAGATCACACCATGTGAAAGAGGAGACCCATCACCAGTGGTTAAATTCAGCCGGATCCTGCTGCTTTTGAGATCTGGCATCTCTCATTTGAGATCCTCCTCCGAAACTTTGAGAACCTCCACCTAAAAGACTCGCCATCTAAATAGGGAGACCCACCATCAAAAATCCATTCAGTATTCATTGGCCTCACTGCACACTTTCACCGTTCACTTTCACTTTAGAAAATTATTTGCTTCCACAGTAGTCGTGAATTGCCAGAGTTCTTCTTGCCGGTACGGACTTCAGCAAGAGCAAACTCAAAATCCATGTGCAGCTGTAGAAGCATGGAAACATTGCCCTAATGTGGAAATATTTTTAAGTCTGCTTGTGTTTTTCCAATTTTCTGCTGGGTTTTCATTTTGTCCTTGTAAATGAAGCTCCGCAAAATATCGAAGATTGGCAATGGCGAAAAATGGTAAATTATATATATTACAGATAATAAATACATGCACCACAGACCACTATTACTGTTGTTGATACTGAATGGATTGACCATTGGACATCATCCTGAAATGGACCAGGGTGATGGACAGAGAGAGGACAGTAGGCAGTAAGGGTGCATTCATGTAGCCAACCGATGATGGCATGATATTATTATTATTATTATTATTGTTGTTGTTGTTGTGATGTTTAGAAAGAGTAATTATTCTTATTATCAATATTTCATTGTAAAAATGTGTAACATGAACATTCTCAGAAAAATATGAATTTAAGTTGTCGTATATCTGAGGCCGGGCGTTTAGTAGTTTAAACCATAGAGATGTATAATATATAAATATATCACTAGAGCCCGCATCTACCATCTATGGTGAAGCCGTGACCCTTAAGCTAGGCAAGCTAGGCATAGAGATGTATAATATAAATCGACGTCATCATCGACGTGAAATGCCTGGCCAACTGCCATGGCCACGTCACCAGTTATGTTAATGAGCGCTGGCTAAATTGTGTAGTGTGTGGATGTAGCAACTTATTAAAGCCCGAAAACGTGGCCGTTAGAATATTATTTAATGGATAAGTTGTTATTTTGTGTCTTTTGATTTTTTTAAGGCGTAATCTTCGAAAAGAAATTAAAGTCTCGCTTAAGCTTGACTGCGTCCATGAATTTCAACCAATCAAAACGCGTCATTTCAATTTCTATTAACTGCGGAACTCTCTTTAAGGTGTTATTATATCTATGGTTGTGGCTTCAAAAATTAGCGAAGGGAATATGCGTCATGTTCCCTCTAGCGTTAATAAAATATATCTCATTGGTTTAAACGGATTGTCATCTTCAGTTTAAATCCGAAATCTAGTCATCATTTGTTTATTATTTGTAATTGTTCTTAATGAATGGTAATAGTGGTCTGTGGTGTATGCATTTGTTATCTGTATTGTATAGGCATATAATTTACCATTTTTTGCCATTGCTAATATGAAATGCAATTCAAAATGTTTTATGGTGACCATTCTACAGATTACGAATCGATGCATTTGATCTCGTATCAGATTGTGTCCATTTCTTTCGTTGATTCTGACAATTACACATTATAACAGACTCAGATTATGTCCTTGTAGCCAGCTGTACTGAAGTTCAGCGGTAGTAAGAGTTTTTTGGTTGAAGGAGAGGCATCTTTTACAGCGCCACATAAAAACAGGGCACCATAACATGAAGACCCATATCTTCTGTTGTTGTAACTTGGTTGTGTGAATGCATGCTTGTCTGTGCTCCAAGGGTAGTATATAAATGGCATGTTATTCTGTGTGTGCAGGAGTGTGTAATAGCCTAATGTTTAGTGTGCTGGGCTGTCAGCCTAAACGTTTGAAGATTCAAATCCCTGCCATGGCAGAACGATGTTTATGAACTTCTGTGCCATTTGTGCTCCAGCAAACTTTGCAATAAAGTGTCCACTGACTATCAGTGGCAAGAATGGCACTGGTTGCTTGCCTTCATATGCCAAGGCTATGAAACAACTTAAAGTCATGTCAGGTTCAACTTAGCCAGTTGCCCCATTGTTTTGGTTGAAGTTGTTGGGTTGGTATTTCTAGAGAAGGGATTGTACTGCATTATGGATAGTAATAGATAAATAAACCAGTCAGTCAATTCATTTATTGAAACATGTTTATAATAAGTTGCAGACAAACACAGTTAAAATGTATGTTCATTTCGACAGGGAGATGAAGCTATTCTAGACATCTAGTCATCCTGACTGTACTTATCACTGATTACACATTACTGTTGTGCTACATTCTGAGTCAGGTAGATTAAGTTATGTGATGAAACGTCGTGCATAAGACTCTGCCACTTCAGTGGGTAATTGCTTTGTGTTCTGATAAATAACAGAGTTTTCCTTTTGAATTTGTGATTCATGCAATGACAGAATTTTTCGGAAACCTTTTAGATGGCATTGCCTACAAATTTGGAACTCAGGGCGGTCTGATAATATTTACATTTGGTGAAAATGAGAAGACGAACACGCGCCAGGATTCTATCGCTTTCGGCTTCATCACAACTCAGTCGGATGCTGTTCTGGTCCGAGTGACCAGTGGGTCGTCGGCTGACTACATCGAAGTCGAACTGGTAAATAAATCCAGATACAGCATCATACAATTACCACAATTAGATTTACTGGTCAGTTGGGCTACATGCAATCATTGCACGAAAGGAAGTGGTAGCTAGACATTCAGGATATTTGAAGGAAGACATTTAAGCGTGATGCATGATGGAATGACACTGGAAGCTCTAGGAAAGGTTTTTATAACACAAAATGAAATTGACTTATGAGTTGTAGCTTTAGGAATGCTTTTTTATAGATCAAACATATAATTATTAATTTATCATATAAGTTGTAGCTTTATATGGAGGTCCGTTCAAGGCAGTCGCCTGAAAGGTGCCATTTGTGAGTAAGTCCCTGGTCTTGATTGCTTGCTAAACTGAAGGATAGCGTAATTTGTGGGCCATCTTGGCTTTGACTGCAGTCATGTTCTCAGATGAAAAAAAGGAAAATTGGAATGTGAAAACAACAGAGCCTTAGTTTTTCGGGTTGGCACACTTGAATTTACAACAACAGTCAAAAAGAACCAAGGAGTGAATTTTATGACACAGAAGATGAATTGATGTCACAGTTTTGGCCTGAAAAAGGGTTTTCCAATGGTAAAACTGATTTATAAGTTGTAGTTTTAAAATCATTTTGTGGCATAAAAAATGAATGGACGTAGACATTGTAGTGTTAGAATTGTAGTCGTAATCTTAAGATTTCTACAGTTCCCAAAGAAAGGTCAGTTGCCCAAGCCAGGCTTATTCACAGGCGCTCAGTCAAAACAGTCACTAGGCTGGTCAAGATCCAAAGGGTCAGGCAGGCAGATAGCTAGACGGCTATGGTGGGTAGTGCTTGAAATTGGAGCAGCAAGAGAGGTAAGTGTAAGAATTAGAGTCAGTATAGTATGTGTGGAAGAGCAGTGTTTTCAGTTTTGATTGAGAGACTCGCACACAGATTGAAAGAGGTGCAGTGTTGGGAATGTGGCGAGTTCATAAGATGAGTCAGATAATTGTTGCATTTCTGGCAGGAGTTTATGCCAGAGGGTGAAGCAGCATGGGCTGTCAGGCAGCTTCCAAATTTCAAGGATGAGGTGATGGGCAGGGCAGAGCAGGTTGAGTGGAGTGGTTGAATTGTAAATTACTGAAGAAGATAGGATGACTTGGAAAATTGGAGAGTGCTATGGGTAAATTGTAGGACTTATTATGGTGTGCCTCCTACTTTAATTCTGTTTTGGTAGTGTGTTCATAGATTTCATAGTTCACCTGTGAAGACAGGTGTTCCTCTTTTGTGCCTGGCCACTCATATGATAATCAGTCAATCAATCAATCAATCAATCAATCAATCAATCAATATTCTTTTATTCAAGAGATGTCAAAGACAGGCATCGAAATCTATTCCATCTTGATTAAATGGATGATACCCTCCTGATTTATTGGGTGAAATCTTTACAGGGACAAAGCAGTATGCAGACAAAATGTTGGTATATTTTGCAATCTTCAAGCTGCGATTGATTGACAGGCCCAATACAATGGCAACAAATATCTAGATACATAATTATATACATATAAAAAGGATCCTGAGTGGCCGAGTGGGCTGGTGCCCGCTCGTCACGCCGGCGCCCCGGGTTCGCTTCCCGGTCGGGTCGGTTTATCAGAGATTAATCTCGGATCTTTACTGCGGGTGGCTCGGTCGCATTATAAACGTGGAGTACAATACAACACACAACACAACACATCACAATACAACTGGGGCGCGATGGTTTGGGGGTATGTTCGGTGCCTTGCAGCTGGAGGGTTGCGGGTTCGAATCCACCTCAAAGCCGCTGCGCGTAGGGACCCTGGGCAAGTCCTTCACTCGCAATTGCTCATGCGCTTCGGCGTGAAACTCCGACTACAGCAGTAGTCGGGAGCGCTCTGAATGGGAAATCTGGTTGAGGCGCTATAACAAGTGTTCAAATACAATACAATACAATACAATATACATACACAGCCTTTGGTATTCCTGAAACTCAATTTTGGTTGGATTATCTGCCCATCCTGATTGATTGAGACTGATGAAACCCATTCTGATGATGATGATGATGATGATGATGATGATGATGATGATGATGATGATGATGATGATGATGATGATGATGATGATGATGATAATGATGATGATTTTGACACATTTTTTGATGGCTTTTTAAGTGATTTCTGACTGTGATGTTTTTTCAGATTGATGGTAACATATTTGTAGTTTACAATATCGGAACAGCTGATCATCCAATTGGAGAACTCTTCCAGAAGGTGAATGACAACAACTACCACATTCTGCGCTTTCAACGTCTTGGAGCCAATTCCACTCTGCAGCTGGACAATTTTCCTTTGCAAACAAAATTTCCTACAGGTTGGGTGAAGATTCCAACTGTAAATACTTTAATATCTGTAGATGGCAATGGTTAAAACCATGTGGACTGTAAGGAAAGATTGTCCATTTGTTGGCCTGCTGTTGTTACGTCTGTGCTTCTACTGTGATATTTTTGAATGGTCAGGACCTCTGAGGACGAATGTTGCAAATGTGTGCAATAAAAGACTTGATCTTACCTTTAAATCAATTAAAACTTGTAAACAGCATGCTGAAAAGACAAAAAAAGACAGAAATTCAAAAACCTAAGACCAACAGACTAGAAGACAAGCAATCGGAGACACAGCCATAGCACAGAACAAAACGTAATTGACTGAGTAGTATGGAGCGTGAACATGCAGCAATGGTTTCTGTCTTCATTCAGGTCGTCAGCTGTCAGCTTTCAACAATATGGACAGGGTGTTCATTGGTGGAAAGACGAATGCCATGGAAAAGCTGGTTAAGCCATTTCATGGAACAATATCAGGTGAGCAGCTCAGGATGGGAGCAACATTCTGTAAGAAAAATTACATATCAGAATAAATGATTGAACTGTCCGCTGCTCAGACTTTGCAATCACATTCCTTCACAGTTTTAATGGAGTGTGCAGTGCATTTACATGTATAGTTTTGGATGAAGATAAGGTGAAGTGAAGTAAGATAAGATTAGTTTGCTTAAATTAGATAGATAAGGGAAGTTAAGCAGCTCAGGTTTTTAATGATGAGAGTGTACTAAACTCGACGTGGAAACCGATGCAGCTCGTCGTTGAAGTGTTATAGTACTTAGCTTTGGGAAGGTAGGGATTATAATGCGTTGGCACAGGGATGGTGAACCTATGGCACGCATGCCCAAACTGGCACATGCTCAAATTGTTTGGGCACGTGGAATTTGGAGCATCCCTCAAATTTCAAACTTAGAATTATAAAATCACTGTAGGAATCCATATTTTCTTTTATGAAGGATTTTATGGTAACACCATTCTAGAACCATCTTTGAAATAATGTCTTTTAATTCATATTTTGTGGAGCTTTGTCAATTAAAACCTACATGAGAAAAAACAATTATATACTGCAAAATTGTGAGGAGCACATGACGGTATGTTTAAAATGTTTTAGCGACATTTTGGCACACACCATAAAAAAGGTTCGCCGTCCCTGCCTTAGCACTTTAACGACGAGAGTGCCTGGAAAACCAATGCAGCTTGCTAAAGTGTTAACCATAGACCGTTGCTTGCGACTCTGTGCATCTGAGTAAAAAAATAATCTTAAAATAGCACTCTGTGTGAAATTTGATGATGAAACACACTACAATTAGGCCCAGTGCCTGGAAACCGAGGACAATTATGTAGCTAGAATCCTCACAGGTAGAAATTATTGTTGAAGTCTGTTAACTGTGTTGAACATTAGTAAGGAAAAGGTTAAAGGAAAAGGATTTTGAAGGTGGAATTAGAAGGTATTGGAGTGACTGAAGCATGGATAAAATTTAAAGAATTGATGGTGAGATTTTAAAAAAGGACAAAGAACAAAGCACTGAAGAATTTTAAGAAGTTAAAGAAAGAATAAAGAATGACCTGGATTGTGACAATGTTACAAGAATTGAGAAATAAAAAAGTATGTGAATAAAAGGAATACAGGTCTGCGATGATGCAAACGAGAAAGCATTAAAAGCTTTGAGCAGAAGGTTTTGTGGAATGTAAAGGAGGACAGAAAGAGTTTATACAACTATGTTGGAAGCAAGCAGGAATGGAAAGAGAGAGTCTTCATAAATCTGCAAATAAATGATCTCCATTGTCTTTGGTCATTTGTCAAGTCTGGTGCTCCCTTCAATGTTAGTCCAATTCGTTTTATATCCTCATTAATTTTGTCTATCCAAGTGGTGGTATTCCCTTGTTTCTCTTTCCTTCAAATCTTGCATGTAGTGCATTGTGTGGGAATTTGGTTAGCTTGCTTTCTTTGTTAATGACCAAACCATTGGAGTCTTTGCTGAAGAACTTTGTCTAACAGAGTTGTTTGAATACCTAAGAGCTGCCTTATGTCATTGTTTCTAATGTTTTGACGTCTTGAGGTTCCTACAATTTTCCATAGCCAACTCAGTTCTGCTGTGGGAATTCTTTTCTCATCTTGCCTTCACATTATCCAACATTTTGATCCATGTCGGAAAATGGGTTGTATTATCATCTAATATATTCTTGTCTTGGTTTTCTTTCTTAATTCTCTGCTTCTCCATATCTTGTTCTTTATCATCAACTGCTTGTGAGGTGTGTCCAGTTTGCTTTGTGTGTCTGTTTGACTGCTGCCATATGCAGTTAGCAGCCCTCCAACATAGACGAATTGTTGTACTTGCTCAATAGCTTCTCCTTGGATTGTGATAGTTATTGGTGTCTCTTGTCTTTCTCAACAACCATTGTTTTAGTTTTCTCTGTGTTGATCATTAGGCTGAATCTTCTGTTTCGTCTGTCTGTGTCATAGTATCCTGCAGTTCTGGTCAGCTTCTAATGAGGAGACCAGTGTTGTAAGCGAAAGGTTGGACCACTGAAAGAGGATAAGCGCAGTCACTGTGGATGATGCGGAGGCTGCTGAAGTACTCGATACTAATTTCATCTCAGAGCTATCAATCATCCCTGAGCCCAGCAAAACATATTTAGACAGTGGTGGATAGGGATTGTCATAGATATTATTTACTAAGGACAATGTGGTGGAAGAGCTGAGAAGGTTAAAAACTGGTAAGAGTCCAGGTGTAGATGAACTACATCCTAAATTTCATATGAAGTGAGCAAGGAAATTGGAGAGGCATTAGGACAGATCTGCAATGAATCAATGCAGACTGGAGAGGTACCACGCAATTGTAGAGGTGCACTCAGAGAGCCATTGTGTAACAAGGGAAATAGAAGCAAACTGTGTAACTATAGACTAGGTTAGACTGATTGGCTTTATTTTATCGATTTCTGATTTCGGATATTCGGCCTGCTTTTTGGCCGATTCTGGATTCAATCCGATTAATCAGCAATATTTATTTTTATTTGGTTCTAAAGTACTAATTTAATAAATTTTACAATTTTATGTGTCTATTAATGCTATATCTTGAAAACCACGTAGCTTAAGAACAAAGACCGGCTGTCTGCCATTTTTTGATGCATGAACTCAGGCTGGTTTTAATATGGAATCAAAGCTAGCTAGTTATCAGACAGAAGGCAAAAGGTGAGCAGAAGAGACCAATATTCTGGACAACAGTGTAAAGTGGAGTACTACAAAGATCAGTGCTTGGGACATTGCTGTTCATAAGTTTTGTTAACACTGATGATGTGATTTATTCAAATTTATAAGTTTATGGATAATAATACAAAACTTTGCAGAGCAGTGGTTGATGAGAAAGGTATGGAGATACTGTAAGAGATCTGAGAAGAATGTTGAAAATTTAATGGTCAGAGGACTAGCTGATGTTTGTTAAATCACGTCAGATTAAATCATAGTACAGCTATGGCATGTTGTGTAGGTCTGGTGGTCAATGAGAGACATCTGTTGGAACTGGCTGCAGAGGCAGATGAACGCACTTCGGTTGAAGGAGAGGCTGAATTAGTCATTAAGCCACGCCCCTACAGGTACATCAGGTGAGAGAGAAACACTTTTCAGGCTAATTCAACGAATCACTTAGTTTAGTGGAATTTTTGTACTTCATTTATTTTGTGTATTGGCAACATTTATATAGCACTACTTGAAGGCATCTAATCAGAAGCACTCCAGTTGAGTTCCTGCAAAAGGCAGACAGTTTCCATTGGTTCATGGCGTTGGTAGTGTCAGTAGCCAGCAGGAATACAGAGTTACAGACCTAGAATAAGCTACCAATACAGCTGGAAACAAGTGGTGTTGATAACTAGAGTTTTTGTGGCTTATAGTAATTACATGTACTTAGATGAAACACAGAAACAAGCAACTGGCTGCAGAGGCAGATGAACGCACTTCTAAGCAACTGGTATCATGTATCAGCATGAGCTGTTAGCACGTCAGTTTAATAATTTCGGTCTATTGTTTAGATCAGACCCACAATTGTTTTTTAAGACCCAAAGTTTCAAAGACTGCAATGTTCATCTAGCAACCGAACTGCTGTTGCTTTGTTGTTTCTGCCAAATACAGCATTAATGAAAGGTTTATGAATGCCTGTAATGTAACTAAGCAGTTGCAGCTGAACAGTTTCATTTCTGGTGTATCACTGTGTGAAATTGCCAAGCACATGACTCTTAAAAAATGGTCTTTTGCTTGAGAGCCTCTGAGCAGATATTTTGAATGGGCACTGTATAAATGAATGAATGAGTGAATGCTTGTTGGTTTGGTCCTATATAGAAGCTCTTTTGGTGATATAATCTGATAATCATTCATTCATTCTAAACTTTCCTATTACCACATGTATCAGATAGCGGTACGTCTACCTGTTTCATACCAATAAATGAATATATTATGGTGTGTTTGTACTTCAACTGAAAGATCTCATGGAACCTTGCCTCAATGGACTAATGTTGATAGAGAGACATGTAATAAATGGACAAATATCTTACCATGGCTTATCATTGATTTTTCAGTACATCATCAAATGCAGTTCTGCTCAGACTACAGTCCTATAACCGAACTATGCTGTCTGACCCTAAAATGCAGCACACTGCTACGGTAATTCTTAATGTTTAGCTACGATTATGACAATATTTCTTGTTGCTTTTTTACTAATGTTACTTTTGCTTTTATGTAATTATCGTTATCGTTGCAATGCTTCATGTCTTGTGATCAAATTAATGCCAGCATATTGCTAAAAATTTACTAACTTCTGTTTGTCTATCACAAGTCAGTTTTTTTATGTTTCTTTACATGAAATCAGATATCGTGAAATATCCATGTTTTTGAACGTAAAATATTGAAATGTCTGTTGCAGACTCCAGATGCAAATATCAGAAGTCCCTCACGTGAATTACAGGGTCCCTGCCAAGATCTTGGCAATCTGAACGGTTGCCATAGTAACAAAGGTGATGCCGCAGCAGCAGCCATATCATCATCTTCCTTGTCACCAGCTCGCCTTCAGGGTAGACGAACAACAAGGTGAGATACTAAGAATTAAACAGATGGTTAAGTCTTCAGGTCAAACTGATGAGCAGATTAAGCCAGATGTAACTTTGGCTAATTAATTACATCTTATCTGTTGCATCTCAGAATTAAAAACGACCCAGCATGTTATGCTTGTAAAGAGCTTAAGTCATCTTATTTATCTTTATGGTCTTCATGGAACATGATGGATGGCAGTCATTCTCACACAGATGAAACATTTTCAAACTTGTTATATTTACTTTTCTTCCTTTGATAATGCCATGAATGGTCATGCCGTGAGTGTCATGCCGTGGTTATCACTAGTTTATTTATTACTTCTATTATTTAGAGACATTCACTTAATTCTTTTTGTGAACCTCTTACGTTGTTCTGATGCTGAAATTATTTTGAAAATTTAGATCTCCTCAGTCTTTTGGTTCAAACACTGAAAACCGTACAAGCCGCCTCAGCAGTTCATCGATTGATGGTCCATGTACGAAACAAAATGGTTGCCATGATTCTGGCACCAGTCCAGCTGCCCGCATCAAATCCTCATTCCCATTGGACAGAGCGTCAGCCTACAACATTTCATCATTCTCACAAAAATCAGACTTCTCTGCACGAACGCATCCCATGTTTTTATCGCATCTGGAGCCAGCGATGAATCCAACAAACGCTGTCTCAAACGTTACAGAGTCAAATGCACAGGCAGACTCCACTGACAGACTGGCAGGGCTTGGCAGAAAACACCAAACGACCACGTCAGGGCCTTCAATCTTACAACTTGGCCTGGCAATCGGCATTTCTGTTGGCGTTTTGCTCTTGTTCTTTATTCTTGCCTATGCCACGTACAAATATCGCAGTCGTGACGAAGGTACGTACAGGATTGATGAAGGAAATGGATATGGTTACGATGCTTACAATTCCAAACCTCTTATTCATCTCAATGGCCGAGCGAAATATTCACGCCAAAAATCAAAGGACAATAAAGAATGGTACGTCTGAATGATAGTGGTATGCTGTATAGATCGGTATTTTGTATATAATGGCAATTGCATCGTGTGAAGGCGTTTGCCACACAACTTATTATGAATCGGTGCTCAGTTGTTTCTGCTGTGATAAATTTTCTTGTTCAGTTTGTTGTTTCCTGATACTCAGTGGATTTAAAATCACATTATTCAGTCAACGAATAGCAGAACAGATGAATAGGGTAACTCGAGTCAACTACTTAGTTACTGCTTCATCATCAATGTTTTGGTCAACCAAGTTGACTAATTTGACTGACTTTTCAAGACTCTTCGGTCTTTGTGTTGCCACATTCCACAGAACTGCAACACTGAAATGGAAAGTCCTGTAAAATGATGACTTTTTATGCACTTCTTCACCACCATCAATGTATACAAGACACTCAATATAGCACATTCAAGTAACTCTCAAAAGCACTGCAGGTGTACCACCTATCTAGTATATCAGTTGTAATTTATTATTATTCATTACATCATTGGAATGCAATCGGGGAAGAGTATGTTATCATTGATAGCCACACCTTTGATTATACATGTAGGAGTTCAAATTTTGCACAGGATATGGTAATTAATGTAAAGTACCTGCTCGTTTACTTTTTCTCTATTGATTGCCCTTAACAGTTGTAGTTCAGTTCTCAGTTCTCCTTACAGTTCTCAGGTTAAGGATCTTGTGGTTAAGTACAAACACAATCTTGGTAATCCAACTCATTTATGGGTTCTGTTGCTTGACAATTGTCAATTTCATATGACGTATTTTTCATGCTACAGCCCTGATACATGCATTCGTTTAAACCAGGGTTGATGAATTATAGCATACTATTTGTGTCAGCCTAACCAATACTGTACTATACCAATAACCAGTTGACTAGTAACCTGCAACTTAACTCGTTGGTCTCTGCTTCTAATCTATACACATTGAAAACCATTCTATTTAATCAAAGTCTTCGGACATCAAGTCGGGAGCCAGTCTAAGGACTTTCTTTTGAAGTGATGCTATACAAATTCATCCAGTATGACTAAGACACTGGGATTCAAACCCAGAGGGCAAAGGCAGATATGGCAATCTGCCACTGTGCACCCTATATCAATTAAAAGGAGATGCATTGTTTTTCTAGAGACACTTTTAAATTGGTACACAAAATGATTTTTTTTTAAGTGTGGGTTTACAACAAGGAGAACCAACTTTGCAATGCCAGTGCAGTTTTTCAATAATCCAGAATATGTTTACCGTACACATACTGACATATCTCCCCAAAAAATAAAGCGCCGATTAATCTAAACAACATTTCCACACATTTCAACCGATTCTTTGTCCAATTTTAGTTCAACTGATTTTCACAATGAATAGGACAAAACTGAATAACTTAAGAAGTAAATTGACATTGTCATTCTAACCATGTAACCAAACGAGATTCTACTTGTGCCGCTGCTGCACTAATCACTTGTAATTGCCCATTCAGTATAATGGCTTGTGTAGATACCAATCAAATACCAAATCAAACCAGGTAGTTAGCCAGAGCCAATTACCCAACTGTCATTACTTGTTTTCAAGTCAACCAGTATCAGATCGCTTCTACCCTTCAAGGTCTGAACAGTTCAGCACAGACACGTTTATTCTAACAAAGTATTCACCTCCATTAATTCACTGCTTGTGAAATGTTTTACACTAACAATTTAACATACACTCACATTTAGCACAACTTCACAAAGACCACTGAAGATCACGACACTGTAACAAAAAATACTGTGAACAGGTTTTCAATTGCTGACAGAGCAAAGGCAAGGAAAAACCCTTGACAGAGCTCTCAATTTTTTTTATGATACATCTGCAGCTGCATTATTCACATATACACCAATCCACAATGTAAGTCCAGAAAGTCAATCCATGCAGCTCAGTTAGTTCACGTAAGACCTTCTAGGAAGGCAATCCATATTATGCTCAGTGTACTCCATGTGACGTTAAAAAACTTCTGTTACTATGGGTACACTTTGTGCTTGAAGTGAACATGTAATGTGCCCAATTTTGGAAGGATGTGTACCAAACCATGCAAGTGAATGCAAAGGGCACCAATGTAACCATCAACCACAAAAATACATCAAACACAGGTTTTTTAGATAGAATAATGAGACAGAGAAATAAGAATGACTAAAGTTTATTTGTTTTATAATTTAAGCTGAAACTTTTTATGAGCTTTGATCAACGTTATCTAACCACATCTTAATTCATTTGGTGCATCGCCTGACACCGTACATCATATCTGTCGGCTCTTGTCACACAGCAACCTTCTGTCTTGCGGCCAGTCGTGCCTAGCTATCAGCCACTGTCACATACTGGCATTGCCGAGACAGACGTTTGACAAGAACGGCTCCTGTTGAGGTCAGGCTGCCATGATCCCTCTACCTATTGGGAAGAGGAAACCACCAACCAAATCAATTGAACTCTAAATATACACATTTGCACTGGGTTTTCTTTGACAACAAAATTGGTCATTGTTAGCAATAGGTGTAAGTGGCACAGAGGAAATACAGCACCAGTCTGTTATCAGATGTGTGAGATCTTATACCTGGAGCACAGACACAGAGCACAAAACAATAGTATGCCTTCCTTTACAGATTTCAACATAAAATTCCAACAAAATAGGCTGGAAATTGAAGCAATTGAACTCCATATGCAGAAATTTCCTCTGTTATTTGACTTGATACTGAAGCAGTTATATTAAGTCATACATGGAAAAGTATAAATGTCTCGGACTAAACTGCTGAATATACATTTCATAGTTTTAATTTTATGCAGATCATATTTATACACACATGCCACACATGTGACTGACATCATTGACAACAGTTCTGTTTAAGACCTCTGCTTGTATGGATAATTTATATTGGCTACAGGTATATGCTGTGGGTATTCAAGAAGTGTCCCTCATATAAGCTGCATAAATTACCAACAATACAAGTACGGTATGCGTTTGTACCCTCAGTGCATGGATTTATACAGCTATCCTTTCTGTTGCATTATGAGTTTACTGATTATAATGCATAGACTTCAGAATACGTCAATCACATAACCCCAAAGAAATCCAAACAAAAAGTGTAAAAACACTTGCAAAAACCTAACGATTATAATTCAGAGAAATGAGAATGTATAAATGCAATGAAACCAATAAAAGCCCAAACGAAACATGTGGAAAAGAGCTTTCACATGAGATGCTTAACAAATAAAATTCATCAGATTCAGAAAATTAAAATCCGAAAAACACAGGAAATTCAAAAATTTCCAAAAAATGGCACAGTCATGTTTTGTCTTGAATTTCAACATAACAAGGATATAGAATTAGTGAACTATTTCAGGCGATGTTTTCCATAAAACAGTTCTGAAAGTTGCCAACAGTCACAAAAAATGTTGCTGACTTATTGGGCTAATTATGAACGCATGTAAGAAACGTGAACCAAATGTAAAGTAGAGCTAGATGTTAACATTTTAATGGCGAGTGTGTACTAAAACTGACTGGGAAACCAATGCAGCTTGTCGTTAATGTGTTCAAGCACTGTCCCTGGAACCAACACATTCATGAACTCGGAACACAGTTCAGCCGGCTGTAAGTGAGACAAGAATGTTATCGTTAACAAGGACGCATGCCTCATAACTGTACTCAGGACATATCAGGGCACTAGTAATGGCAGTCATGACCTGTTACACTTACACAGGTCATTCCCGGTAATCTAAATAATGCCAGTTGCAGTGCTTCATAAGCAGCATGCCTATTGTCACCAGGGTCACAGGTGGATTTGTCTGCGAGAACTTGTCACATAAACTGTGACATGTTGCCAGGCATGGAGTCAACGTGCTGATGAAAAATCCAAATGGGTGCTCTTATCTAGCAGGCAGGGCAGGAATGGAAAGATCTACCACATCAAGGAGTGCAGGTCATGTAACCCCTTAACAACATGCACTGCTGCACTGGACCCAAAGCTTCTGATGTCCAACTGTTCAAAAGTAACTGGAAATATTACAAATGTTATATACAATCAAAACCACTGTCATAAACTCACAGAAAATAATTAACAATTAACATTAATATGACAATTTTAACATTTTATAGTGACTGAAGTTGTCAACTATCTTGATAAAATTTAGTAATTGGACCAGATAGCTCAAGTACAGAATGAAGAGCTCAGCATAAGATGTGAGACAATGCAAAAACAAAGTTTTTGCAAAGGCAATGTTTGTCACTAAGTGACACAGATAACCTCCGTCAATATGTGACACAGATGACCTGACTTCAAGGTGTAGCAGATTCTACATGGGCACTGTTCAACATACACCGTGATGGGCAGTAACCAATGATCATAGTTACTATAACTATTTAAACTACATTTTAATTAGTTGTAACTAGCAGTTAAACTACAAAATGTCGATTTGTAATTAACTATATCTTGAAAACTACAAAATTTCAATTGTCATTACTCATTAACTATTTTTTCTAGCTATGTTTCCACAAGTCTTTCTATAGCATATTTACCAACTTTATCCAGTGTTGCTAAGTTATTTTGTGAACACTGCTTGTTAGGATGTATTTCCCGTTATAGAATAGTTGTCCAATTATTAATTAACAACATAGTAATTTAATAACAATTCATCATTGCTAGGAAGATGCAGTGAAACAAGTGAAATGAAGATAAAAAGTTACCAGTAACTCAGTGCCCACCTTACAGCATGAGAAAAAGTAGTTACAAAAGTAGTTTAAAAAAATAGTTAACTACATTTGCTAAAACCAGTAATTAACTACTACTGGTAGTTGAACTATCCTCTTTCTACTTCAAAAGTAGTTGTAGTGAAACTACTTTTAAAGTAGTTTGTGCCCATCACTGGATAACGTGCATATCCCTTTTATCTTTTTCAATACCGTGCCTGCAGTTGACAAATCAGAAAACACTAGAGTCAACGCAACCAGGAACATGGCATTTTAAGGTGCATGTACAATTAGAGATCAACAGCGTGACAACGGGTTCAAACAGTCAACAACAAAATTGTCAATTGAGAATAAGGATTCAGCTCTCAGCCAAACTAACTCCCATAACATACCTTAACAAAGTCTAGACATGAAAAATTAGTGTTACATATTACAAACTAAAACAGTTTTTAAAAATAAATTGTGAAACAGTTTAAGACAGCCTATTAGAGTTTATTTAGTTACAGAAAAGAGTATGCAAAATTCATTTAACGTGTATCTTAATATTTACTTAAGTCCTTGTTGATTTATTTAACTTATTCTTTATTAAAAATTAAAAAAATGATTTGTTTAAGACTGACACTGGGCTTCAGAATCCAAAGTCCAAGGTCTGGTCTTATGTACAGATAATTCCAAACCATATTCCGAGGTTCAGAAGAGCCCCACTCAAAGTGAAGTTTGTTTTGTCAGTCAAGTTTGAAAACACAGTCGAAACAAAGCCCCCCGAAAAATGTAATGTGGAATTATCAAAGAACAAGCTTGAAGCAAAGCAGAGGTCATGGAAAAAAGTCGACCTGTAATCCTTTGTAACCAATAATGAGTGTTTAGCAGAAAGCCCTGAACATCAGTTCCAAACAAGAACTAGCCTCCATAACCAATACTTCAAACTGTTTTACCACAACTGGTATTAAGGTAAAACCCAGTTTATAGATATCACATTCACGTAGCAAAGTGGCATACAGCATTAATATAATTTTACACCAATGCAGCTATAATACTTGATTTCAGTTTTATTTTAGAGTATTTAACGTAAGTATCTGAAATGAGATAATGACTGAGAAAATGCGGCCAAAGGGAGCTCGACAAGATTTCTGTGCTACTGCGGCCAGGATTGAAAGGAATTCAACGTCAGATCTCATCCACTGTCAGAGAGGAAGGGTCACTGCTGGCACTGGCACCGAAGTATGACTTGCTCCATCACCAAGGTCAAGGTCAAGGTCTGCAGGTGGCTGAGAAGTGGAGGCAGCAATGTCATCTTCTTGCACAGTCAGGTGGCCGACAGAGGCAGTTGCCATGGCAATATCTGGCATCATTCCACAAGGTGGACGCTCTTCTCTTTGTTCATCAGATGCCTGGAAAGTAATCATCTACTTACAATAGACATGTATGTATGCACGTTAATTTGCATGTACAGTATGTATGTATGCATGCAATGTAATCACCGACTTATAATTATAGCGCCTATTCCAGAGAAACTCGTCGGATGCGCTCTCGACCAAATGATGGGAAAACCAGGATCTAACAGAATGGTTTTCAAGCGCTTACAGAATAGAGGTAAAGAAAGACCAAGAAGCTCACGTCGTAAGATGTTAGGTAACCTATTCCAGATCGTTGGACTGACCACAGTGAAGCTTCTGTGCAATACAGTGGCTGTTCTAGTTGGGGGAGCAACCAGGCCACCCTGTGCAGCAGAGCAAAGAAATCTACAGCCAAGTACTTGCATATATAGAGTGTAGGCTCCTGGTTTATATGCTAATCTGTTTAATATGAAGTTGTGTTATGTCCCATCAAAGCTATTAACTTAAATGCTGTACTGGTTAAGCACCATACAAGAACTGAAGTGTAGCACTAAATGTTGCCTTGCTGAAGTGTAGCACTATATGTTGCCTTTTTCAGCATTATCCCTTTCTACGCGTGGACTGGTTTTCGTGCTGTATCATAAGGAATGTCCGACGACGGCTCTACGTTAACGAGCCCTCGCTATACTATGCACGTCTGCGTGCACGTATGTGTGCATGTAGGCCTGTATGTATCGGTTGATCATGTCATGCAACAGAGTGGCAAATGGGATGACAAGTTGTTTGTAACGTGGAAAGTGTACGACTAGATGATGAGAAATAATACACAAAGGTGTAATATACAGTTGGACTCTTAAATGGCATAACATCGATATCCAGCTATAGAGAAGCAAACAACCAGGCAGAGAACAAGATCACTGGATGCTTTAACCTGTCAAAAGGAAAAGCATCACGGAATACAAATAAAACAATCTTCATCCATTCCCTAGATTCATCACGCATTTTAAAGCTACCTTAAACGCATTTCTTTCAATGAATTAGACGATAATATGTACATTGTACAGCACTTTTGACAGGTACCTAAACAAGTGTCTTGAAAAATATATTGATAGTTAAATTCAACTCGTTGAATTGTTATCATCTGTTACTACTATATCATGTAATCTTACTGCGTACCTGTCAGTTTGAATTAATAAACGAATATTATTATTTATTATTATTATTGGTGCATACTGTACGTCCTAAGATATTATTATTATTATTATTTTTATTATTATTGGTGCATACTGTACGTTAGGGTGGCCCGAAAATATTTTTTATTATATTTTTAATCGCACACCCTCTCATTTGGTGAGGCTTGATACAAAGACTACTCAGTAAAAATTTTATGTCAATCTAATAAGAGGAAGTGCTCTCCCACAGCCCCCTAAAAAATGCATGGAAACAGATTTTTGGGAAAATTTCTACTACATTTTAAGGTTCATAACTTTTTCCTGTCCAACATTTTTTGTTCAAATTTGCACAATACTCTGTGCTAACAACAGCTTACTGTAAAATAAACTTGAATGTTTGCCATGGCTTAAGCTGGTAAATCTTTCTAGTATTCCGTATTCAACAGAAATATGAAAAATTGGAAAAACCATATTTCCCACTAATTTACCCTCCTGGCCCAGGCTAATTGTCAAGCAGTGTCAAGTTTGTTACTATTGAGATGTGCGTTCGACTTGTCGATTAGTTGCTTCTTGGTTGCATTTGTCGGTAGAAGCTTTCGGTGGTGCTCAACAACCTGGTAGAGGAGCTGGTGCTGCTTGTTTTTTTTGGTTAGAACTTCATTGAAGTCAGCAGCCATTTGGACTGCACATTCTGTTAAGTCATTAACAACCTTCAGTGCACGATCAATCTTTCAAGCTGCAATGTAGTCATGATGCTCTGACTACATACTATTTGGTGCAGAGAGGAAGTCTTGCTTGTGGCATATGAATAGACTCAAAGAGGTGAAGTGTTCGTTGGGTGACAAGGTCTGCCACGGAGAGGTTCCTCAACTGAGAATCTTGTTTGGAGCAAGACGCTTCTGGATTTGGCTCCCTGTACAGGGCATTTACAGCATCCTTCATTCCAGATGTCATCAATGAATAAAGACAGTGGAGCAAGTGTCATCAATGAATAAAGACAGTGGAGCAAGGTCTTCATTTAGGTACCACAATTGAAGCCGCATTTTCCAACTCCTGCGATTTTAGTATCAACTTGTCTGAGGTCTTCAATCAACTGCAACATCTTTTTGTAGGAGCATCCGTCATAAAAATAATAAGAGGTGCGGCAAACCAGAAACCTGCGTAGATTGTGGTGGCAAACACACAAGCACACACATACACTGCAAAGAGGCCAGCTCACGCTTGATCAGTTGGAATTGATGATGGAATCCAAAGTTTTTAGGCAATAAATGCCTTTTGCAGGGCCGGTTTAACCACTAGGCGAACTAGGCGGCCGCCTAGGGCGGCACGCTTCTGGGGCGGCAGAAAAGCTAAATAAAAAATATTTTTTAAAATATTGCCGGCGTTTTGCCACCATTCATTAATAAATGAATACGAAAAATAAGAAGCGGCTTCAAACAGACCACATATTTCAAAATCTTAACGTCAGTCATATGGTGGCACGTCACGCTTATGCCCTTAACTATCGCAAGTTTGAAGTTGCTTACTAGGAGTAGGGACATATTTAAAATGAAGCTGAGACCGATCATCAGCAATGTTAGCACTCCTTCGGTTTTTCCCAAGATCTTGGTCTTTAATCTGAACTTCTTAAATGAGGTTTTCTGGAGACCTTGTGTCTTCATTTGGGTTTTTCTTGTTTTACTGAAACCTGTTTTCATTAAAAGTTTAATCAATTTTTGTTGAAAGCATAATTAATGTAACAGAAAATCCAGTGCTAGTACAAAACCAGACACTAAAGATAACGGTCTGGGCGATCGAGGTTAATAAATGGCGCAATATGTGTGCACTGTGCAAGCATTGGTATAGGCCTACAAGATTTAAAATATAGTTTTAAATAGTTATAAGACGCCGCATATTTATTCAATTTGACGTCTTCTTGACACTTCCAGTTTTTGTGACTAATGATGAGAGAAGCTACTCGAAGCTCAAAAGAAATATATTTGCGTAGGTCATGCTGCAAGAAAGATTTGTTGGACTGGGCCTATAGCTACATTGCCAATTGAACATGATAGGCATCTTGCTGGAGACATTGAACTGATAGAACTCTTATGCATTTGCTAAAGTGAAAGAGCGAAAAATAAAATTTTGAAATTACATTATAATTATTTCTACAGACTTACAGTGTTACATCGTATACAGCATAGGCTGCATGGCTAATGCAGTTTCCAGACTGTTACTGTAATTATGGATAACTTTTAAATTAACTTAGTTAATTTAATATTGATTTGTTATAATCGCAGTTACTGGGGGCGCAGCGCGACAGGTTCGCCTAGGGCGGCAAATACTCTGGCGCCGGCCCTGGCCTTTTGCCATCCAGAGAGCAAGTTGGTATGCACCCGGTGCCAAAAATCCTGTATCTGCATCTTCGTCCAACAGCCTAAGAGCCAGCCTAGAACACTCTCGATAGTACTCACATGGTTGAACATCCTCAAGATGTCGTCGCAAGTTGCTGACAATGGAAGCACGGCGAGATGCAAGCCCTAGTTTATCTGATGTGCTCAGACAACCTTAACCAGCCTCGTCTTTATCCAGAGGATAAAATAAAACTTTGACTTACCGATGAATTCTCGGTAGGACTTCAGTCGAAGGAACAACTCTATCTTTGGTCCTTTTGAGATAAAGAAAGTATTACACACAGCGGACACACAGAGCATATGGTGCTGGCATGCAAGAAAGAAGAGGCACCGATTGAACAATTGCTACACAATAGCGATTGGCTGCAGTGTAGATTCTGGTGTTGCCTGAAGTTGGCTCGAGGCAAAGGTCTGCCAGATACTCTTCGACGCCTGGCCACTCACACAAGAATTCCCATGAGAACTCCAGTTCCGACCAGAAGCCTGGCGATTCCAAGCAGTTTCTCAATATCCAAACCATATATGACGATTGCCGATTGGTTCCCTCCAGATCTGGCAGCAGTTTGTCATCAAAGTGTGCAATAAGTGGAACTGCTGGTTGGAAGTTAACTCTGCAAGTGTTTCACATGAAACACTGCGAGCTTCCATCAAAGAGGTGGCCGTGACAGACAAGTGAATGACCCCAATCCCTGCTGCAGCAAGCGTGAGAGTAACAGTTGTCATTGCCTGACGAGTTGATATCCGGGTCCTATCCAGTGCTGCGTTGAATAGCGGGTTGTCAGTGATGCAGCGCTTTGGTTGTGTTTCCGATATAAGCCAATTTGGAGTTTTTTGGTTCGGTTGTTGACCACAATTACCAGGTCGACGGTTGATCATCGTTGTCTGAAGAATCTTCCTAAGAGCAAGCCTAATTCTTACCTTTAGTCAGTCAAATTAGTCACTTGGTGCCATCTAGTAACTGTGCATTGCTAATAGTTTTCTTTACTGATGTAATATATTCGTTTGTAATGACATTTAACATCATATAGGATAGCGCAGACAGCGCATCTGAGTAGATATCTTGAAGGGGCGCTATATAAATGTTCAATTATAGTAATAAGATATAATATAATTGCAACAAGCAAGATACTTGATAAGTATGATTCATTGATTCCATATAGATGACTTAGAGGGCGGTTGAGAGTAAAAAAGTTAGGAACACTCAAAATTTTGCCGAAATTCTGTCAAATTCCTTCACACGAGGGTGTCTTTTTTTTAATGGGCTGTGGGAGACCACTTCCTCTTCATGGATTGCCCTAAAATTTTAACTGGGTACTTTTTACATCAATTCTCATCAAATTACAGGGTGTGCGATGTAAAATTCCAGGAGAAATAATTTTGCCCATGTAAAAATTGGCCACCCTACTGTACGTCCTAAAATACAACTGACCTCCAAATGATTACAGGACCTGACTAAACTTGGAGACGGAGCTGGACTTTGTCTATCTTCCACATTGTAAACCCTGTGGATCGCACGTGGCGGGAACTGGAACAGGCGACGCCCATGGTGGGGCACAAGACAACATGCCCCAGACAATGGCAGGCACATGTCTTGCCTGTGCGGGGTGTAGTCCACGGAACTCTGGAGGATCTCGATGGCCGAATCCGGAAGGCCAAACTCACGAACGACACGAAGCTGGATCTCACGGTTCACTGCGAGGCGGTCAGAGCTGAGCAATGAGTACGCTCGCTGAGCCAGTTTATTGCGAGTCAGATCAGACTCTCGATGTCGCATTTCCTGCAAGACCTCTTTATCTGGAACTAAAGCAAAGCAAGTCAAAGCCAGTTTCATTACAATAAGGCAAAGGACTTTTTCTTTGCTTCTGTCCATCTTCTGAACACCACAACTGACAGATACACACAGTATGTGCATGTATGTATTTAGGTATTTCATATTCAGTTAAATATATATATGTGACATTGGCCAAGAGAAGGGACCACTTGTTGGGAATGGACTTAATAACAGTTTCCATTAGCTTATACCATCAGAAAATCAGGCTAAAATTACAGAACGTTTGGCCCAAAATTTATGCACTCTTTAAAGAAAATATAAAATGTCATATTGTATTGTATTGTATTTGAACACTTGTTATAGCGCCCCAACCAGATTTCCCATTCAGAGGCGCTCCCGACTACTGCGCGAACGCTGAATCGGAGTTTCACGCCGAAGCGCATGAGCAATTGCGAGTGAAGGACTTGCCCAGGGTCCCTACGCAGGCGGCGACTTTGAGGTGGATCGAACCCGCAACCCTCCAGCTGCAAGGCACCGAACATACCCCTACACCACCGCGCCCCAGTTGTATTGTGATGTGTTGTATTGTGTTGTATTGTACTCCACGTTTATAATGCGACCGAGCCACCCGCAGTAAAGATCCGAGAAATTAATCTCTGATAATCCGTGACCGGAAGCGAACCCGGGCGCCGGCGCGGCGAGCGGGCACCAACCCACTCGGCCACTCAGGATCCTTAAATTGATCTATATGGCGGGAAATCACCTATAAATATTGAAACTGTCTCTACTTGATGCGTTAATACAAGGTTTTTGGCCTTAATGCATCAAGTGGAGTAATATAGGCCGCTATACAGCAATTATTAATTATTAGCGTCAGATGCAGTAATTAGACGCATAGATCAATTATCACGGTATACAAAAATGACCATTATCTGGCTGATCTAGAAAGCGACAAGTGAGATCATTCTCTCGGCCGATGTCACATATGTATGTATTCACTTACATATGTATGCACTGTATCTGTTATGTATGTATGTATATATGTATGTACAGTGTTTGCACACATGAATAGATGTATACAGGTACAATGATGTATGTGTGTATGTGCATGTATGTATATGTGCAAGTTTACGGAAATATATATAAGTAAGTATATTCTTTATTAAACCAATTGCATATCCAATGGTTACGCTATTATTAATAGCATTCTCATTTTTTCTGGTGAATTTGTAAAAAATTGTAAAATATTCAGAGTAAGTAATCGTAATAAAGAAGATGATGATCACGATGGCTGATGATGCAAATGATGAAGAGGGGAAGCATAACAAAGATGATAATGATGAGTACTGATGATGATGGTACCTGGAATAGTGCCAGCTATGATGTCAACTGTCGATGATGAGAATGACCATTGGCGACTGAGCTGTGGTGAGTAGGATTGCTCATCGAGCATATATAAGGCATCGGGAATGGCACAGGAGTGCATGAAGTGCATTGGAACGACTCCTGGTTCAGGTCCCCGGCTGTTCTGTTCTTTGATGATCAACTACAATGGACAAACAATTAGTTATCAGGACAGGTATGAATACTGAGCATGAGGTGAGGAGATGAAAACTGGTCTCAAGCAAAAGTATATCAACCACACTATGTATTATGTAAGTTAAGTAAACAGGCTGTACACGATCATACCCATGCTGATTCATCCACCGTCTCAATAAAACGCTAGAAAACTATTCACGCCAACAGTAACAAGGAGACCACTCTCACTAGGCAGCACAGATGGTGAATGATGCCACAATAATAATTCACTGCAAGATCCACATTTCAATTCATGATAATTCATGTGAAATTGAAAAAATCCTTATGGGTGTCCAGTTCTTGTATTGCCGTTTTAATGTTTGCTCCATAGGCAAATCAACGCCCAGACCTGAAGACTGTCACTAGTAGAGTAGCTCAGATGTGTCTGCTTATTTGTTGGTCATTAACAGTACATCATTTCTTTGGAAGACACTGACACTGTACTTCCATCAGCTTTCAGTAGATGCGGCTGCAGTCCTCATTTGAAATCTAGAGCCCAACATCATTTGATGTGCTTCCTAAATGCCACTTGCTCAAACATGCATGTGCAAAATAAACAACTCTTTCAAATGACCTTACCATGACTCTACCATAGACCAGCACTTCCCAAACTTGTCAGTGTCACATGCAGGCAAGAATCAACTTTTCAGTGTCATGGACTGGCAGAAATTTTCCCACTGCAGCAGGACCAGTGCCAAATATATTAATATTATTTCTCTTTTTCGATTTCGATCACCTAAATTCCTCAAATATGATTTCAATGCATGTTTAGCCAATTCTATGATACTATTGCCCTTTAAATGATAGCCTAATAAGTATTTTTTTATGACTTGTAAAAATATAATAGCCATTTCTTGATTTCGAAACAATTTGACCAGTTACTTGACTCACTTTGCGGACCAGCAACTGAGGGCTCATGGATTGGCACCGGTCCGCGGACAACCACTTTGGGAAGCCTTAAACAATTACTAAGAAGTAAATAATCGATGTGAAAGAATTCTATTTACCTTTGCCTCTTCACAGTATGGTCCAAAGAGTCGTGGCTTAACAAAGAGTGCGGCATTCCGAGTTCGAACCCAGGCACTGGCAGAAGAGTGTCCTGTGTCTGGGCCAAGCATGTGTGATGGGGGACTACTGACAAGGCCTCTTTTGATTGCATTGACAAGGACGTCGCTTGTTGGAGGAATGATGTGGTCTGTCCGAACAAAAGGCAGAAGGTCGGCCAAGATGTCGCGCAGTTCAATGTCGTTGAGGTCGCGTTTCTTGATACCTTTCTTGCTGATGCTGTGTGTGGTTCTTCAAAGTAACAAAACAACCATTGTGAGATGTTGACTGAGTAGGTTTGGTTCTTCAAAGTAACAAAACAACCGTTGCCATTGTGTCTGATGTTAGGGTAACAAGATGCAGTGCGTTTGTCAGGCGCCCTGATTATTATTATTATTATATTAACTGTACACAACACATCAAATGCACAGTTGCTAAGCAACTGGTATTACTACAAAATGAAGCAAGACATTGCTCCATACTATGTTTATATAGCATCAATGCAACATGGTCCACAAAGACTCTGAACATGATGCCATCTGTCATCTGTGGATGGCAATCCATTGGTTGGGCTCCATGTTTGCGCGTGGGCATTCCCACTAGTGACTCGTCTGTGCATTGTGCCTGATAAAACTATAAAGACAGTTAACATCAAATAGGCAACTGCAGAGCACCTCCGGTTTAGTTTTCTCTTGAATTGGCACTATACAAGTGTTTAATTACAATTACAATTTCATCAGCAATTTAGAAACAAATAAAAAAGTTTAGAAAAGTCTGTTGCCTGCATTTTGAATAGGCTCTAAATAAATGGGTCCTGCTCTGCTACAAGACAATATAAAGTTCGTTTGCTGCAGTTTATTAATCCTGTTGAAAGAGTTATCTCTCCTGAAGCTAAATACGCTTACCTCGTTCTTCAATGCGTTTAACGAGTCGATGTTCTCCCCATTTTATTATGGCTGTCAGAATGTCGAGTTCACTTGCCTAAAATAATTCAAAATGAATCAGGCAAAAGTTTTGAATTCAGCCAGAAACACATACCTACTATTCAGCATACAAGCTGTCAGGGATGGGCAGTAATTGACGATTACGTAATTGAAATTACTTGAAATTGCACAATTTGTAATTATGGCTGTCAGAATGTCGAGTTCACATTTGCCATGTAAAATAATTTGAAATTACATTTCATGTCCCAAAGTAATTTAAAATTCAATTACATTTTTCCATACGTACTTTGACCATCTCTGCAAGCTGTTAACAGCTTTTCATCCAAGACAGTAAATTCAGTCTTCAGCCAGCCCTCAGTAATTCCAAAAGCCATTTGCTTACCTCTTCTAGTTAAGTAGGACAAGCTGAAGTACTAGTACTGTCCATCTGTAGTTAAACAAAAACTGAATAACTTTCTTTTTAGTCTGAACAATCTCTCATCTAACTGAAGATGTGAGAACAAGAATCCAACAACTAAAATGGCATCTTTAACCCTTTAATGACGAACGTGTACTAAAATGTATGGGAACCAATGCAGCATGTTGTTAAAGAGTTAAGGCTGAACAGAAATGAAGACTAACCTGTAGGAAGTCGGAGCTGATGGCATCAATCAGGTAGTCTTTGTCCAGTTCAAGGAGAATGGGAGAGTGTGCAATCTGGAGGAATTCCTCACGGAGAAAGTGAACGACCTGACGGTGAACCCACGCAGACCCATGCGCTTTGCTGCTCCACTTGAGAATTGTTAACAAGTTGTCTAATGTCATGGCCTCAGCTATGATGTCCTCACAGCCTAGTATGGTAAAAAAAAAACTCTTACATAAAGAAACAAAACAAATAACTTTTCTCTTACATCTAATTCATCGCTAACAAAGAACTGAAAACTGCTAAACACATAAAATTTACGACCATTAGTATTATTTCTGCACTTACCGTACTAAGCATCACTATCTCATGACAAAGCATCAATTGATGGCACTGAGCAAATGTGAACGAAGGACTTGCCCAAGGTCTCTAAACAGTCTAAGAAAAGGCCTACATACTCCACATCGCAAGCAAGAGGAGGGGGATAGTATAAAGGATAACACTCTTGCCTGAAGTTTTCACAGACTCGGTTCGATTCCCATAAGGCCATCTAGGCTTAGCTCATGCCTTCATTCCCTAGGTGGCAGCAAAAGTACAATGCGCTTGCATCTTGCATGGCTGCAACTTTGTTGATTTATGTCTTCTGTGCTTTGTGTTCTTGTGAATTGTTTAATCCTCATAGCATGTACAATTGTACATGTACAGCACAGTGTGCGCTTCATTAAAAGAATGCTTCATTAATTATTATTAATTATTATTATTATTATTATTATTATTAAGTGCTAAAGCCAACTGGTTCTCAATGTCCCACATTACATTTACAACTAATAAAAACTTTTCTTGCTTAACATTCATAACAACAACTGTATTTTTGCACCATAACCAACACCATTTATCAATTCAAACATCAGTTTGGTATACCACTAGGTATGTCAAAGACCAATACAACTGCATTTTCAATAAAGACAAGAGTGTTCTCACCCTAAATTCATAACTATCAGAGAACTGTTTCTTCACACAAAATATAATACAATAATACAATACAACTGCATTTGATAAATGGCACTCCTTCCAAAGTTCAGTAGTGCACATGACCATAGACTATATGATAGAACATCAACAGCGCAGAGCAACTCTGTACAAAGGATGACGTTGGGCAGGCAGGCAGCTCTTACCATTCTCATTCCAGTGTTGACCTTACTGGCACTCTTGTTCCGCTATTAAAACTGCCAAACACTTGGGGTGACTCTGTACAGTGATCTCACATTCCAATCCCACAAAACAAACCTTAGAAATCTTGTTTCTACCATATCTGGGCAATTCATCATCTAAGGTATGTCAAAGACCATAGCCTGCTCTCTTGTCTGCTCTTGCTTCGATTATACCAATTTTGTGTTTTCAGGTAATCAGACCTTCAACGCATCCAAAATTCTGTGGCTCATGTAGTGCTGTGTATATCATGGGCCATGATGAGTTTGCAACCGTTGTGTTATCTGCCAATTTGGTTAAATCCGACATAACCCCTGAACACAATGAAAACAATCTTTACCACATTTTAAGTGTATGTTATTTTCCAGTCTCAGCAGACTGCCTATTTCAGCTGATTCAAGGCAGCAACAATCGTATCACGCCTTTTCTGTCTGAACCATTTTCTAAACTGCTCCTAAAATGTGACCCAGGGAAACAAAATGAGTCGGATGTTGGCAATTTACATTGCTAGAAAAGCAGCAAACTATGATCAGAAGTCACTTTTGCTCATTTTCAGATTTTAATGGAAATGGGTGAAAGAAATTTTTTGGCATTTCTGAAATCTCACATTTGATTAAATTTATTGTCTCAATGTGTATTTTCAGGATTTTGTACAGGGTATAGTTTTAGTTTTTGTGATTATATATTAAAATCAATAAAGAAATTCAAATAATTTGACACATGTTAAAAATAAAAAATGGTAACATATTATAAAAATAGAGATAGGAATAAGAAGGTCAATATGAAATTATAGAAATGGAATGATGGAACAAAGAAAGACAGAAAAAAGGACAGAAATACAAGGCTCACAGAAAATGAAAAATGGCAGAAAAAGAGAGACGTGATGATAGATGGCTTGCAGTGGAAGGTCAGAAAAGAGCAAACTAAAACCAGACTTAGAATTAAACACAAAAATAGTTTTATATATGATTAAAATGAAGGTGAAGGCCTTTGAGAGACACTTAAAAAGCACTATACAGTTATAAACCCAGACAGAAAACTTAACACAGACCAAACGGTGTGCATGACAACTGACCTTGAGAAAGTGTAGAAAAATCAAGGAACTGCCCGATATGGTAGAGATCCATTGCATCCTCAATAGGATTTGGCGGTACACGGCTTCGGTTTGGTAAGGTCAGATAATCAGCTGCAGCCGGTGGACAGGGATTACTTGGTAGAATGAATGTCAAATCCACAATGTCAAGATAAATTGCGTTTAGTAAGACCCTTGCATAGCGCTTTGGAATGATTTCCTCATCTAGCACAATCTGTGTCATTGAATCACGCACACGACCTCCAACCTCTTCTCGAGAGCGCGCCCTTCGGAAGAAAAGACTTCGGAAAAATGGCGATCGTGCCGCAAGGATTGCCCAGTGACACCGGATTTCGCTGAATGGTAAACCTTCATTAGTAGTGTCAAGTCGTGACGTGCTGCCATCGCGACGTATCGTTTGACGCTTGGCCGATGATGACTGCGTAAGAACCGGGTCAGAAGAGAAAACAAGGACTGCATCTGAATATGCTCCTGTGTCTAGTAGTGTTCTCAGATCCTGATCGATACTGTTTGGAGCACCAAACTCGGACGCAAGGCTGCTCAGAAGTTTTTTGAGGCAATGCAGACGAGATGGTTCCAGTCCAAAGTCACCAGTGTACAGAAACCTCAGGAGAGCTGAAAACAAGTTAACATCAACCCCGGGGGTTTGGATAACTACTGGGACCTGTGCTCCATAATTTGGATAGTTCGAAAGCAGTTCTCGGAACAGTGCACACCGAATGCAGAGTATCGCTCGATGCGCTGGAAAAATAGCTCCCGCGTAGATCAAATCTATATCAGTGCAATACTTATTCTCATAGAGTGCTGCAAGATCTTCGAGGATTGTACTTGAGCTTGGCCTGGCAACATTTGCCAAAAACGTCAGGTCCTTGAGTGCCACGAGCGCATCATACTCATCGCAAAGCGAATGTAGCTCACGAGTTGTCCATGTCGATGTTAGCTCGCGTAGTGCTTTGCCATAGTCATAGTTGCGACTGTGTCGCCGGTTGCGACTGAGTTTCTTGCGTAGCGTCGCAAACTTGGACGCCTTTTTCTTCTTTTCACGCAACACCACCGTGTCATAGTCACTATACAGCTGTGACGTTCTTGATGACCCAATAGTCATCTGGTTGCCTCCTGGAAGGCGGTGGTCTTGGTACGATGCATTTGCTCCCATTTTGCAAGGATACCAATTGGACACACGTGTTACATGTAAGTCCACGGCATCATTTTCCTACAATGATAAAAGTAAACGTAATTACTCATCGATAACATCTTGCCTCTTTCAAATATGTACTTGGAGGCATGGTTCCATAGCTGAAGCACATTTCAACTGAAGCAAAAACAGCAATCTAACAAATGGACACCTTTCCTTACTCAACGACTAACATGGCTTGATCAAAAGTTGTCATTTTCACATCATGCGCTGCTATTCAAACCATGAATGTAGAGATAAGTAAGAAACGAGTTAGAAGAAATGTTAAATGTGCATTCAGCACTCTTAGAACTCTTCCATAGAAGTCTACCGGTAATAGCTTTTATGCTTTCAGCATTTGCCCTGTGTTTAATTAAAAACACTGAAATTGGCACACTTACGCTCGAATTAAGTAAAAATATAGATGAATAACAGTTAAAGCAAGGTTGACGTTACATACAAGCTTTCACATTATTACATGCATGCAAGTTTCATTCAGCTTGTCATATTACACAGCATATTTTTTTCTAACAGAATATTTGAATATTTCAATCTCAGATTGCAAAATTGTTGTTTACCAATTTAGTCTTATTTTACAGATTTAGTGTCAGAGGACACTTGTGAGTTTTATCTCCAAATCACACAAATGAACACACACACACACACACACACACACACACACACACACACACACACACACACACACACACACACACATTTGTATAGACATAGACATATGTAGGTCAGTAAATAAACTGGCTGAACATCCGTTTTCTGTGTACCATCAGAAAGGCTATTTTGCTCTGAGCACTTCTTTCCAAGCTTGATGCTTTGATCAAACTCACCCTTACATAAATTACCCCGTCTTGCTGTTGACTGGTGATTCCTTTAAACCATGTCTTCAGTCATTGTCTGTTATTACATTTATGCTGTCATCTACGTTTGTAGATATCACTGGATTCAATTACCGGCAATTAGTTTTCACCCCTTTAGCTGGACTGCTTCAGATCTTAACCACTTTGCAGATAAACGTTCATCTGTCACCAAACCGCTGCTCATTTCATTACTACAACACTACGTGCCTACGACCAGAGTACCTTGAGCATACTACTTGGGTATCACCTTTAAACATTTCCCCAAAACTCCTTTATGGATCAAAAACCCTTATCATATTATTCAAACCCTTTAAGGCTATAGCCTCTGGCAGACAAGGTTAGTTCACCGTAAATAGATCTACTGGTAGTTTTGCTACAATAGCATTAATCATATATGACAGTACCCGGTATCTCCGGTTCATAGACAAATTATCATAATAGTCATTCTGAACATCTCTGTGTTCCTCTGTATTTTCATACTTTCTACTTAGCCCAGCTGATCGTCAAACTTAATATTATACTGAAGCTGCAACAACCTAAGTCGTGCTGTCCTGTCAAACCATTGTTTGCAGTGTTCACCCTCATCAATTATGATCACTCAACAAACCAGGCTAAACAGAAAGACAAAAGAACCTTGGACACTAACTGACAAAACTAAACTGTGTTTTAGCAGGATGACACATGCTGCTTCATTTACTAGTGGTTTCCAAGCAGAATAAACAAGAAAATGTCTTGAGCCATAGTATACAAAGAGGGGTTTTGAAAAAAATGAACGTGACCTTCGTCCTGAACTCCAACACCATATCTATCTGTCTATCTACGAAATTTATATAGCGCCCCTTCAAGATAACCACTCAGAGGCGCTCACGACCCACACCCGGGATATAAATTTAGTAACTATCAGAACAGCTTTCATTAACAGGTAGATGGGACATTCGAGCTTCTCCAACTGCTTATTGAAGATCCCAATGAAATGCACATTGTATTAATATTAGTATTCGTGCACAAATGGCCACAGACAGTCAAATCTAGGTTACACAAAATCTGCTAAATTGCTTTCACACTATCCAAATGCTGTAAAGGTGCTAGGTGATGCTAGACTCTGACATTCATTTCAACCCCACATCATAAACATTTCCAAAGTTTGTTTAGACCTATCATATTAGAGCAATCCACTGTTTTGGTTTGGATTTGACCACAGATATCTCACAAATGAATGAATGAATGAATGAATGAATGACTACAACAATTTCTACAGCACCATAACAAAACCGTAGCCTGGTCTTTTGTCTGTTCTCACCTTGATCATACAAACTCATTTTTTTAGATGTTCCAAATCCTGAACTTAACTGACCTCTCGATACATCTAAATTCCCTGGATGGTGTGGTGATGCATGCACCTCCTCAAACAAATTCTTTCATTCTACTCACTCATGCTGTAGAATTTAAAGATTCAAAACGGCCTACAGTCTAATCTATAAAGTCCTAAGGAAGAACACTCCTTTCTACCTTCAGTCACTACTCACTAGTCACTTCTTACATCCTTCCTTACTGCTTTGTTAGTACACCATTTTGGCTGATTCAGAACTGTCATGGACTCCCAATTCATTTCATGTTGCTACCCCCGGAATGGAATTGACTGTCTGTGTTACAAGGTGAGTGCTCTAACCCAACAGCTACATATTGATATAGTCTTCTAATTAAAGCTTAATTGGTGAACCTCTTCCATTCATTGCTTAAATACCATAAGTGCTCTTGATGACTGCTCTACCACTACAAACTTTTTTATTATAGAATACAGATGCTTGTTGGCTGGGCATAGGGACTGGAAGATAATTAGAAGGTATGTGAGACATCTTATGGCAACCACAATGCCACCGAGTACTTTGGCGGTGAGTGAGAACACTGGAAAGTGCATAGTCTAGTATGGAAGGAAGATGCTGGGTTGTTTGGGATTTAGTCAGACTTCACAGTTTAGGATTTTATTTACCTGGACTTCATTTGACTGAATTGCAATTTATACAATAATGTCTTACCAAGAGGTTACCGGTATTTCTGAATCAGCCACCTCTGAATGGGTGACTAGATCCTTCCAATCTAATTCTTAAACCCATTTCTGTCACTTCGCTCCATCCTCTTCGATCCTCTGACCTGCTTGACCTCTTTGTTCCCCATGTCAGAACCGCCAATCAGTCCACATCCTTTGCCTGCATAGGTCCCTCTCTATGGAATGGACTTTCCCTCTCCACCTGTCCATTCCACCATCCTCTCTGGTAGCATTTCTTCATCTTTCTCTCACCTCAAATCCTATCTTTTCTCTTGGGGTCTTTCACAATGGGAGCGCTTCTTAAAGGCTCATGCTGTGAGAAGCGCTTTAGAAATGGCCAAATACAATACAACATAGAACACAGTGTCGGTGTTTCAAGCTATTTAGATGAGACCCATTTTTCAAATGAAACCAGTTATTTAGATTAGACCAAAATAGTGTTGCAGGACACCTACCATCACACATTAAATGTATGTCTGTTGAATATAAACAATGTTTATATTCAACAGACTTACAAATTTAGTTATAATCACACATGTTTATTAAACATGTGTGACTATAACTAAATGTGGGTGCTGGATTAGCATCGGCTGAAATGTAGCTGGTGGATGCAAATAAACTCCCTCCAGTTTTGCAGTTATTTGTCAAGTCCAGTACTCCTCCCACATTAAGTCAAAGTCCTGTTTAAGTTTCTCATAATTATATTGTCCATCCAGCACAGTCTTCATCTCCTTGCTTGGAACCCTTTATGCAGATTATTACAGTGGATTTGAGCAATGGACATTCTCTCTGCAAGGCCAAACCATTGGCGTCTTTGCTGAACAACTCTGTCCAGGAGGGCTGCTTGGATATTTATAGGAACTATCTAATGTAATCATTTCTAATTTTATGTAGCCTTGAATTCCTTCAAATTTCTGTAGCCAACCCATTTCTATCATTTCTACCAGTAACCGATTTCTGAAGACGACTCTTGCTCTCATTATCCAGCATTTTGACCCACATCAGAAAATGGGTTGTAAATGAGTCTCAGCCTGTTCTTGTCTTGGTTTTCGATAGTAATTAAAAATTACTGGTAATTTCCTGGTAAATTACTCACAACCTTGGATATTTATAGTAATGGTAACATTTACAAACTTCAAACACAGACTTTGGAGTTTGCATCCGAACTTACCCATGAGAATGATCATCCAGTATGTCGCCAAGTGCATAGAATCAGTTATACTGAAACATAGAGAAGAGCAAATAACATCATGATGAAAACTCAACAACACTGCACAACCGGATCTTCAGCTAAACCATCAGCAGGCAATTAGAGACAGTTATATCCGCAGTGTTATTATTCGGAGGAGGGGACCATCTTCATTTCCCTCCCTTCAACTCAACATATATCTGCTTACCACTCTCCTTCCTGCACTCACACACAATTGTCTCTCATGTGTGTGCCCTCTTCTGCATATGGTTTCTTGTCCTCCTGCCTATGTCTGCAGCCCTCTTCTGCCTGAGAATGGGGTTCTCTCAGTGCTCAACTTCAATTTTATAGATTCTCCATGTATATTATGAGCCTTGCACTGCAAAGAATTATAGTGAAGAGTTGAAATGAAGAGTATTATCCATAATCTCTGATGCACTCAATAATGACCTTACTGACTTGGTTGAACAGTTGTAGATGATTTTATGCATGTATCTGTGCTTGTTTGTCTGTCTCTCTGTATGTATGTATGCATGTATGTAAGTAAGCATGCATGCATGTATCAATCAATCAATCAAAATGTTTATTTTGCAACCAATCAGACAGAATAATCAGGTTTACATATTACAACTCGGCTACAAAAAAGGAGGCCCTAAATGGATAAAGTATCCCGCTAAGAAGGGACACCAAATTACCGATTAAGTTAGATGATTAATGGTGGTCTTAAAAGATTATCATTGCACACATATGTTCAGTGGTCAAAGGAATAGTGACAGTTAAAGCAAAAAACAGAAAAGAAACTAAATGAACTGAAACACAGGAAAATAAGGAAAGCGAAACTGAAACAGTTGCTCAACACTGTATGAATGTATGTATGCATGAATTTATGTATGTCTGTATGTATGAATGTATGCATGTATGTATTTATATATGTATTTATATATGTATATATCTATGTAAGGATGTATGTACTAGGGCTGCGGATTTTAACGATTAATTAATCGATTAATCGTTATAATTTTAATCGATTAATTTCGGCTTGTTCAATTAATTTTCGATTAATTTTCTTACTTATTTTATGATGCCAACTGACCAATTTCCGGAATAAACAATATGATGAACAGTAATAATGTGAAACATTTGAGTGGAAACTTAAGCCATCATTTTGCATTTAAGGTAAATGCTGATGGAAAAGTTGAAAATGGCAAAATTATTGAAGATTTTGTAGACAAAAGGTAGTTACTACTGACTACATATCTCAGTTTTACAATTTGAACTTTTGCATGCCGAATGATTGAAGAACTTTTTGCAGTGTATCAGTATAGGCCTACAGTCTAAACAGTTTTTCAAGCTTTATGAGACACGAACCAAATTAATCGAATTTAATAGATTAATCTCGATTAAATTTTGGAGATTAATCGATTAAAATTATTTTAATCAGTACCAGCCTTAGTATGTACGTATGTATGTATCTGTTCATGTATGTATGTATATGTATATGTATGTGGTTATATTATACAACCATTTAAGAACCTCAAAATGCACTTTAACATAATAATAATAATAATAATAATATAATAATATCTTTTCTTTAATTAAGCACCTGGCAAACGCACTGCGCTGTACATTTACATGTTATGACAATTAAACAACTCACAAGAACACAAATCACAGAAGACATAAATCTTGACTACTAACAGAACAGACAGCCTGCAATTTCAACACAACACAATACAACTGGGGCGCGGTGGTATAGGGGTATGTTCGGTGCCTTGCAGCCGGAGGTTGCGGGTTCGAATCCACCTCAAAGTCGCCGCGTAGGGACCCTGGGCAAGTCCTTCACTCGCAATTGCTCATGCGCTTCGGCGTGAAACTCCAATTCAGCGTCCGCGCAGTAGTCGGGAGCGCCTCTGAATGGACAATCTGGTAGGGGCGCTATAACAAGTGTTCAAATACAATACAATACAATACAATAACGGCGCTAATAGTAGCCTACAAAGCATGTCCACCTACGGAGCTCGATCTCGGTACCTCTCGCTCTCTATGCCAGTGTGTTATCCAATGCGCTATAGGGCCCCTCCCCATGGCTTTCTAAAAGATCTAAAAAGGGGCAGTTTAGATCTAGAAAGATGTGATTTATTTTATGAATGTTTCAACTTGTGAAAGTGCCCTTGTAACAGTATGTGCCATGTTATGGCACTGCAGAAATTGTTGTATTCATCAACATCATCATCATGTATGTATGATACATGTAGGCATGTATGCATGTATAATGTATACATGTATTCTGAGCATTAAACTTGTAGGTATGCAATCTAACACTTAATATGCCATTTAAAAAGAAGCCAGTGAAGTTCATGAAGGAGATCAATAGAATTTGATGTAGACCTATTGTTCACTTAATTACAGTTTTTCTAAAATGTATCAAGACATTTAATATAACACCTGTTAAATACCTCTCAAGAGTGCTGCAAAATAATACATGAGCTATAAAATATTAGTGTGGCTCAAAATACTGTGGAGAAAAGTTATTAGTCACATGTTCTAAACGACAACATGCTCTAGTTGAGATCCAAATAAATATATAAAATTCCCAACAATTTTTCGGATTTGAAACATGCATTTCTAATAGATGGTATCACTTGAAGCAACCATCAATTAACCATAACCATAAATTTTATTGAACCCAAACAACGAAAAGCAAGTACAACAGAGAAAGAAAAAACAGACAAGCAACAAAGGGGATCAAAAGGAATACGACCCTAAGGGACCTAGGTCCCGCTAATGGGCCACCTGTAACAAAGGCAAAGTTATGGCAGAACAACTGAAACACAAGTATGAGATATAACATAGTAATTCTTAACTAGTTAACTAAGACTAATAAATTTAATGAGCACTAGGTAATAAGATGAGACCGTAGTCTAATTTTGAACAGAGAGATATTAGTTAAATTACGTATGGTGAGAGGTATGTCATTCCATGTCCGGGGGCCAACGCATTTTATAGAAAACATCCGAGAATTAGTCCTAGCAAAAGCTACTCTAACATTTGCAGCAGAACGTACAGGGTAGGGGTTTAGGATAGACGTAGTAGTGAAATAGTTATTGAAGACCCTTGGTAATTGATTATGAAAATATTTAAACATAAATTCGCTAGTTTGAAAAATTCTAATCTGTTCAATACTAAGGACATGGTACAATTTAAATATTTCATCGATAGGCATAGAGTGCCGCGTGCCAGCAATTACTCGCATGGCTCTTCTTTGTAACTTATTTAATCTCGTTAGCCTTGTAGAATATGTCGAGGCCCAGACCATGTTAGAGTATGTAATGTACGGATGAATAAGAGAGTAATATAGGTTAAGACGTGTTTGATTAGGCAACAGATAAGCTATCCTAGCCATAATGCCAATGTTTTTTGCTACTTTTTGAGAGACAAGTTTTATATGTTCATTCCAAGTTAGGTATTGATCGAGGTAGGTACCCAAAAACTTAACAGAAGTTACACGAGGGATAGAGGTTCCATTAATAACCAGTTGGTTTATTATTGATGGCACCTTTTTTCGATGAGAGCAAAATAAAATGTAACTAGTTTTATTTAGATTAAGGGACAATTTATTTGCATATATATAGAACCAGTCAGTAACCTTAGCCAATTCCTGATTCATCAAACAAAACAGATCATTACATGACTTGCTAGAAATAAAGATATTTGTGTCGTCAGCGAACAATGCGAATTGTAGTAGGGTAGAGGCATTCGGGAGATCGTTTATATATATTAAGAAGAGTAGGGGCCCAAGAATGGATCCCTGCGGGACACCATATTTAATTAACCTTAGCTGTGAGAGGGCACCGTTGCAGATGACTTGTTGCTTGCAATCTTCAAAGTAGCTTTTAAACCATTTTAGTGCAGTACCACGTATTCCTATATTTTCAAGTTTTTTAAATAATATGCCATAATCTATTGTGTCGAAAGCTTTAGCCACGTCGATGAAAACTCCTAAAGAAAATTCATTACGGTCTATAACTGCAGATATGTTGTCCTGGATATGCAGTAGCGACATAGTGGTCGAGTGGCCTGGCTGAAAACCGTGTTGGGATATATAAAGAATATTTTTCTTCAATATGTAGTCATATAAACGAGTATACATTATTTTTTCAAACAGTTTGGAGAAGTACGGAAGAATAGATATTGGTCTAAAATTAACTATAGGCCTACTGTCTTTCTGCCCCTGTTTAAAGATGGGTGTAACTTTTGCTATCTTTAGGGAGAGAGGGACACTACCAGAGGCCAAGGAACAATTGATGAGAGCGGCCAAGGGTTCGGCAATAAGGTCAATAATAGGATTAATTACATCTGGGCGGAGGTCGTCATGTCCCGGACTATGCGTTGGCTTCAAGGTGCGGCTCAGCGCAATTATTTCTGTTGGACAGGTTGGCAAGACAACGAAAGAGCCCAAAACAGATGGATTTAGATATGATTCAAAGGAGTTATCAGAAGGTGGAATTTTATCTTTGAGCTCTTGGGCTATTCCAGAGAAATAGTTATTAAACTTTTCAGCCAATAACTCTGATTTAGTTATTTTCTCACCATTAATATTTAGGCAGTGGATAACATTATCGAGTGGTTTTGCATTTGTCAGCGTTCTAATGAGTTGCCAGGTTTTTTTTAGGTTATTCGAATATTTTGCAAATTCAGAATAATAGTAATTTTTCTCAGCTTTTATACGTAGAGCTTTGAATTTATTTCGGTACGCAATAAATTTATTTTTATTTAAGAGAGTTGGTTGCTTAATAAATTTGACATATAATTTTGATTTAGTATTACAAGATTTTAGAAGTGCAGATGTCATCCAGGGGTTGTTGAATTTTTTTTAGAAGTGCATTTTCTCTGGATTAATGGGAAGGCCAAGTTATAGGCAGATGTAAGGGATGATAGAAAAAGTTCATATGCAATATCAGGATCCCCTCCCGCACAAGAATCCAGGATCTTGCTCCAATCAACTTGAGTCAACAGTGTTTTGAAATGATCCTTCGATTTGTCATTTACTAGACGGGTAGTACAAGATGTAGGTACAGTGTAGCTAGTTTTAGGATCAGCATTCACCAAAGTCACCAATGGGAGATGATCAGATAAGTCAGTGACCAGGATGACTGATTTGATAATTTTAAAAGGTCTATTGGAGTATCTATTATCAATTAAAGTCGATGAAGTAGCAGTGACTCTAGTTGGCTGAGTAATAGCCGGCAAAAGGTGATGAGATGACATCATATCTGAGAAGTAATTAGTGTGGGCATGCAAGTGAGCGTTCAATAAGTCGATATTAAAGTCTCCCAGAATAAAAATGTCTTTGTTTTTTGATGCCTTATACATTATGATTTATTTATATTATTTATTTAAAGCACTTATATTATTTATTTAAAGCACTTATTACGTGTTCAAGGCCAGTATGCATATTTGCTAGGGGCCGAAACAGAGTCATGCTAAGATCAGAGCAAAGCAGAAACTCTTGATTAGTGATAGAGCTGTACCGATTAAATGGCCATACGCGTAATCGGGCCGATTATTAGAACAATCGGTATAATCGGGTATCGGCAGAAATAATCGGTTAATCGGTGCCGATGTTAAAATTGTGTTATAATTTAATAATTTTACTTGAATTATTGCATATTCCAAGTTTTTCATCGATTTTCATCTATCGTTTTATGTCCCTTATTATTTACGCATTAAAACATATCGTTAGCAACTTCCCAACTTAATTTAAACGCCCACCCTTATTGTTGTGACAATAGATTACTGGTTTATGTTTCGGAACCGAACATTTTGACTAAACAAATAATGAAATATTCGGTCTCATAATCGGTATTGGCAGTTTAATAATCGGCTATCCTCGGTATCGGTATCGGCAATTTAATAATCGGCTATACGCGGTATCGGCATAATCGCCAAAAAGCGATATTGGTACAGCTCTAATTAGTGGTTTCAATGATTGTAAAATATTGGCAAGTCGTTTGAAGTAGATGATTCCAAATACGAGGAGTAGAGCAACTGATCACACATGATCCCGCAATTGTCTCTTAAGCCTACGTTCTAGCAACAAGTCAGTATCAGCAGAACGCACCAGTCCAGGAGGGTGACATGGAGTTAGCAATGTGTTCAAATAAGATGCATTAAGATCTTATAAACGTCTTTGCGAGGTTCTTAAAATGTGCTATATAACAAGTGTTCAGAAATACACATGCATACATATGTGGAAGGTTGGCATTCAGGACATTAAAGGAAAAGCAAGCAATCACCGTAACTTAAAATGCTATTCAACACGAAGCCGGTGAAGTTCAAGATGGTTATCCAATGCATTTAATGAAGAACATGTAGCATACCTAGAAAGAGAGCTTTGAACCACCTTGAGCTTTTTTAGATTAAAATTTAATATACCATAAAGCACTCCATTTGCATAGAACCAATCAGTGTGCAAGCAACTGTTTTAGTTAAGTCATCAGTGAGAGAATGTCTGATCTGATGAAATGCCATAAAATTATTATTATTATTATTATTAATAATTACTATTATTATCATTATTAAGGAAGTTTTATATAGCACCCATTCAAGGTAAACTACTCAGAAGCACGCCAAAATGATACAAACTCGGAAATGATACAAACAAGACATGCAAATTGAATATTTGAGTAAAGTGATAGTGACACCAAATCAATGGTGACACCAAGATTTTTTATTTTGTCTGATAACTGGATTTTGCTTCCTGCAAGTTCAACAGACAAATGTGAAGAGAAAGACTGTATGTATGAGTACTTGTTATAGCGCCCCTTCAAAATTTCTACTCAGAGGCTCTCCCGACAACAGCGTGGACACTGAATTGGAGTTTCACGCCGAAGCGTATGAGCAATTGCGAGTGAAGGACTTGCCCAGGGTCCATACGCGGCGGCTTGAGGTGGATTCGAACCCGCAACCCTCCGGCTATAAGGCACCGAACATACCCCTACACCACCGCGCCCCACAATATATGCTGGTAATTGTCTCTGACGCATCCGAATTGATTGCAAAGTCATTAAAGCAAAACCAAATATGATGAGAGAAGCAGACTGAGTTCAGTTTAAGCTAAAGGATCAGTGGCAAAGAGAACGACATAGAGTTAAGTATGTTGCAGCTGTTGCTAAACAAGATATTATGTATGTGTGCAATTTGACAAATAGGCGATACCCAGATTGAAACAAGAATAGGCCCAAGAATTAAACCCTAAGGCACACCTGGAAACAGCATCAGATGTAGATAAGTTCATTGCAACTTGTTGAGAACAATCAACAGGATAAGAAGATATCTAGACAAGAGCAGACCATGATGTGCAGAGTCGAGACAACAAAACATGATGATCAATAGTATCAAATGCAGATATGAGACTAGATGCTTTGGCAGAATCCATTGAATGAAATATGTTGCTAAGTGTGTCAGTGATGGTAATTATTGTAATTGGTAACTGCTAAACCACTGGTGTCTCATGCACAAGGTATTATTATTATTAAATAAACGCAATGGTCACACCAATGTGAATCAGACGGATGTCAGCCGCCAGATGAAGAGATCAAGGTTTCTAAATCGAAAAGATCGGTCTGCTAAGAGAACAGAGGCAGCCTATGGTGGAGCCCATAACTTCTTTGAAAGCAGTGAGCATTGTGCAGTAGTGCATTAGCTTAGATCAGAAAATAAATGTTGCTTGTGTTCAACAGGAAGAATGCATGTAGGCACGAGCTAAGGAGCGTTGCAGCCTTTTAAGTTCAAGGTTTACACCCACAAAAAGGGAATTAGCATAATGAGAGGATACCAATATTGGACATATTCTTAGTTGCCGACCTGATGGTGCCCTGATGTGATAGAAACAAGATTTACAAAGGTTTGTTATGTGGGCCGGAATGTGATCACTGTCCAGGGTTACCCCAAGTGTTTTAGGTATCAACCAATGGCACACCAAAACCAGACTGTAATCAGATCAATATCGAAAAGATTGGTCTGCTAAGAAACAAGGTCCTATGGTGGATTTCATTGAAAGCAGTGAGCATTGTACAAGTAATTAACAAATAAACATTTGAATAGGCAGTATTATCGATATACACGGTCAAGGCCATTTCGCTATCCCCGAAATTTATTTTCTAAGTGTCATGTATTACAATTTAACATTTGAATAGGCAGTACATCGGCCGCTTTCTAGAGCTCGGCCGCTTTTCGGGAAATCGGGCTTTTGTCTGTTTTCAGCGTTTTCGGGTTTCGGGGATTCTGGCTGACCCCTGGAAAAAATACAGATCTAATGTTTTAATTGACATGCAAAAACGGATTTAACTAAAAGTACTTAGGAACATTTCGACAATTTGATTCAAGTTAGTAATTAGCAGGAAAACATATGAATTTAGTGGAACAGCAAATGCATTGAACTGCTGGGTCCTAAACAACAACAAAGTGAGTAAATCACTACCCGATTAAAAAATCTGGAATTGAGATATGAATTGCCAATCCTGACACCAATTTTCAATCGGCAAGCTTATAGATTCGGGGACCCAAAAATATATTGCGTATGTTTACGGAACTTTACGCCAACGATTCGTCTTATACACGACATATTTAGGCATGTTGCCATTGGACGCAAGAAAACAGCACGCTGCGCTGATTGGCCGATTTAAATGGAACATGGAGTATACATTACTGCAACCACCCATTGCGCTGTGTTCTTAGGCATAGTGTAAATGACAATAGATGAGTTTTTAATTTTGATTTAAATTGGGTAGCAGATGAACATTGACGGATTGTAGCGTGGAGACTGTTCCATTATGCCATTTCTTGAGTTTAATTCAAAAACATAGCTAACATAACCCTAATCCTGACCCTAAACGACCCTCATGACGCGTAACAACGACACATAACCTTAACCTAACCGACATGGATTCTAAAACTTTAGGTAAAATAAAACTTTACGTCATGACGGTCGGTTAGGGTCAGGGTTAGTGTCGTCATACTTTACGTGAAATTAAACTTTACGTTGTGAGGGTCGGTTAGGGTCAGGGTTAGGGTCAGTGTCGTCATTACACAACAGATAAATGCTACGACATAATGCGTCTTATGAAACAGTAACCTCTACATTTTTATAGCCCGCGTTCATTTTAGGTCATAGCCCTCGTTAATTTGGCAAGCATTTAATATCGGGGTGCGTTAGTTTACGGGCATCGGACGGTATGTTTTGGCCTGCTGCGCAGAACGTACGATGTTTCTAAAGACGACATTAACACTAACCCTGACCCTAACCGACCCTCACGACGCGTAACCTTACCCTAACCGACTCTCAGGACGCCTGAAATTATTAAGAGAAAATACACGCACCCCGATACTAAATGCTTGCCGTTAATTTTACGTCATAGCCCGCCTTTATCAACCAATCTCCGAGAGCCCCCGTTTTCTTGCAGCCAATGACAACATCCCTAAATATGCTGCGTCCTGCCAATGGCAACATGCCTTAATATGCTGCGTATAAGACGAAACGTTGCGGTATATCGGAAAACTTAGGTCCCCGATTCTATAAGCTTGCCTTTCAATCTACCTTAGGTTTCAACACCATCCAGTGAGCATTCAATTACTGCAAAAATAACTACAGCACATTCACCTTTATGGTACCAGACTTTGCAAGCAAAAACAAGCGAACAGGCCAGCTATTTGCAGAACATTAGTCAGCTGATCTGCTAACAGTTCACTGTAATAATATATCGGCTGTGGAGTCAATGAGTTACTGAATTTCATTCTACGACGACCGTTCCTCAATGGACTACACGCCCCGTTATTAATTTTAGGGTTTTTGGGATCGGTCTAAATTTCAGACAACAATGCGGCCGCAGAACTCATGGCTGGCCCGACGTGTAGGGGATTCGTGTATAAATGCATTATAAATAGTTACGCATATAACAGTTACAGCTGGTGGGTGTCACAATGGCCCTGCCCTACCTGCATAGTCCTTCCATTAAAACTGCAGTGAAGCAATTGTAAGGCCCAAAGCAATATAAAATTACGAAATAAGGTACAGCGACAACTGCATGAACATTCCTTGTCGACGTAAAATAATTACGGCGATAATTAGCAATTACCTGTCCATAACTCTCACATTCATCTGCTCGACCATTTTGGTAAACAAATGGCCGCCCAACTTCCGTAGAAATTTTCAATCACGGTAAATAAGTATGGTAAACGACGATTCTGTTTGGCCGATAATCCTCTATAATTTATTGTCATTTAAACAGACAATGAACGGGTTTATGGTGGAGATTCCAGAGCTAGTAATTCTACACATGTCACCGGTTCTGTAGATCGAAGCTATATATCCCTCACTGCTGTGAGTAAAGCCATCTCCTTTCCTCTATCGACACAACTTCTCCCCCCATTCCTCTGTCCCAGATGTCTGTCAGAATGATAAACGGTTTCAGGTTCAAAGTGTTAGGGTATAGAGTGCATGATGCCCAGGGCGGTCGCTTTTTTACCTTTTCCCAAGGCCAGGACATCTGTAAAAGCAAGCTGCACCGATCGAGGCGATGACAATGAGTTTCACAGGTGCAGCTCGAGTATACCCTATTTGGTAAGATTTGGTGTTTGTGCTTTCTGTTCATCACTTTGAGCGTTTCGCTTGTCTTTATAAAAAAAATTAAACGACAGAAACTAAGCCAAACTCATTTTCGGAAATTATGAGAAAAAAGAGCTACAACTGCAGCAAGTTTCATTGAATTTAGGGCAGCAATTCTTAGAGGCAATGATTCTTAAGCAGGTTCGGATGACCCAGGGTCCTAGACAATGAATCCAGCCTGCCACAGCAGTTCATTCTGTAAGGAACTATATAGAGGGTGAAGACGGTGATTAGATGGAGTTAAGCCCAGAATTAGGCCTACTAATCGCAATCGTAATCGTAATCTCGGGATTTCTAAAGGCCCCCACAAAAGCGAAGTCGCGGGAACCAGCTTATTCACAGGCGCTTTATCAAAACAGAATCGATAGGCACTGGTGGCGTAAATCATGAGAGGGGGGACAGAGGGGACAGTCCCCCAAAGTTTTGACTTAAGCCCTGCTGAGCGCCCCCCCCCCAAAATCCGGCCCTCGTAGGTACTCTGTCCCCCCCAAAGTTATGTATAGATTTTCGCCTCTGGATAGGCAGAGGGTCGAGAATAATTTCAAGATCCGGAGAGGCGGAGAGTCAGACAGGCACAGTCACACGGCTAAGGTGGATGATGTTTAGAGTTGTAAATGGTGAGGGAGGTGAGGGGATAGGATTAAAAAAATTATTAATGTAAGGGACTAAAGTAGGCCTACTAATCAAGGCATCTTTTGTACATTTACATTACAGTGCATTGTTATTCATGTGCTCTTGCAAATGAAAGATACTGACGAATTTGCTTGATATAATAATATAATATTATTACTTGGGCTATGATCGGACTTGTTGTGCTGCCTGTTCGCCTAACGTCCGCCTAACGTACGGTGTTCAAAGGGAATTCCGAGCTTACCCTTATATTATTACAACTGGTGTTGTTCGAAGAATATTTGCCAGATTGAACGTGATCTTTAAAAAAATGGAATTCATATTCCACGAAAAGGTGTGTTACCTTTTTTAATTTTCTAAATATTTAAAATGATGGATTAGGCTGGTCTATTTGCATAGGCATTTCGTTGAATAAACTCATTAGGTTTCGTTTTCTATTAAAGTTCGTAAAGTTCGTAAGCTCGAAAATTTCTGAAGCGCCACTCCTGCTCAGGGCACCTGCTTACTATTTGATGGTAAGAACAGAATGAGACAGACTAGGAGGAGATATAGAAGTGGAGGACGTGATAATTAGACGAAGAGTAGTTTTTAATGAGGGTTGGGAAGTTGGTATGTTGGACAAGGTTGGTTTGTGAGAGTACTCGCCGAGAAAGTAAGAAGAAAGAGTCAGATGGATTGTCAGCGGGAATGTTGAAGTCAGTGATAAACAAGAACCCATTAGGTGTAGTTGCCGTAAGTGAAAGGAACAAGGCAAATGTATCATGTAAGGCAGAGGATTTGGAGGAGTAGGGAGATGATGCAGGAGGACGATAGGGATGCGGGCCGAATTCCCGAAGCGAATTTCGGCCGGATCCCCGAATTGATTTTCTAAGTCTGACCCGAATGTATATAATTAACAATTTAATATGTGAATAGGCAGTATATCAAGGCCACGCTAGGTCTATGTTATGTTTACAATTTAACTCTGAATAGCTTTCGGGAGTTCGGCCACTTTCTAGAAAACTGTTTTCGGGAAATCAGGCTTTGTGTATTTTCAGCATTTTCGGGGATTCTGGTTTCGGTGATTCGGGTTGACCCCGGACGATAGATTTGATCAAAAGTGAGCCTGATATAAGCAGTCATAGGAGAGTAAGTTACGGTGAGAGAAGTCAAGGATGATATGATGGCTGGTTTGTGAACCATGAATGTGATGCTGCCACCAAAGACTTTTGAAAGCTTAGAAGAGGAAGTTAGGCCTAAGCGAGGTGCAGTGAATAATCAGGAGGGATGTCTAAAAATGGGCATCTGTAGTAGATTAGGTAGAGATCTATTTGTTAGCAACGGCTTGGAGATTAGGTGGCCACCACCAAGAGAGAAGTTCTTTAAGGATAATAGAATATTTATGGCTAAGCAATGACCAAATAGTGATAGTAAAGAAGGAATTTCTTGTTAGTTGATGAGACAGATGAAAAAGAAGTAGCTTTAGGCGCTGCATGACTTCATGGTCTGAAGTTTGGGAGAATATTACCACTTAGCAAATATTATTAGAGGGGTAATGACCAATGTATGTATCAATGGACAGCTAGTAAGAGATGAGCATGGATTTAATTTTAAAGATTATGTTGCAGAGTAGCAGTGGACAATGTGAAACTGGGGACAACAGTAGATGGCCTGAAGGGATTTAGTAGAAAGCAGCAGTGCAGAAGGCAGAGCCAGCAGAGAGAGGTATAGGTTCACGTTGTGGTCAAAATGTCGGAGTGCAGAAGATGCAACTGGAGTGGTTTATTTGTACCACTGCTCAGTAGTCCAAGATAATCTTGCATTATATTAGGTTGTCAACGCAAACTTGTCAACACAGACATCAGTCATTTGTTACCCTAGCTGACTGAATAGCTTAACTCAACCGTGTCTGTTGTTGTACTGTTGCAGCAAATTGGCTTACTCTGTGCCCAGCACTGTTTGAATGGCCTGCTTCAGGGACCCTACTTCAACCCGATTCATCTTGCCGAGATTGCACAAGGCCTGGATGACTTCGAGAAACAGCAGATGGCAGTTCGTGGTGTCCTCACGCGTGAATATCAACAGTTTTTAAAGGTCACTGAATGATTTGAAACTGCTTTTCTCTCTCTGTCTCTTACTCTCTCATTTGGCCTTTTTGGACTGACCTCTGATATTAGGCTACCTTCTCTCAAACAATTGATTGTCAGTGCACTGTTCTGACTCATGTTTGTTATAGAACAGTTTAGAAAATATAGTTTTCCAGCCACTATGGCAAAGGTCAGTAACAATAATAAATGCCATAAATATACAATGACCCTGCTGTGTGATGATACTGATACAGTGGAGCCTCTTTATGACACACTTCATCCTGATGCTGTTTCTGACATGACTTACTTGTAGTTAAGACTTGGATCTCAAATGTCGTTCACCTTCAGAAGTTGACCTCAGCAGTCTTTATATAAGTAGCTTACATGGATCCCAATTCCCAAAGTTGTAAAAGTTGTCTTATTTAAAGTATGTATGTATGTATGAGCACTTGTTATAGCGCCACTTGAACAGGTGACTACTTATGGGCTCTATGATAATTTATATAGTTTTTAGATTATGTTTAATGAGACAAGTAGGATGACAGCCAGTCCATGAATTTGTTCATTTCTTTTTGTAGTTCGATGATAGTGTTGTATTTTTGTGCAGGAACCTTCTTGCAACTATGACGACAGTGGCTTCTTTTCTATTCAAGTTTTGCAAAAAGCTGTTGAGGTCTGGAATCTTGAACTTGTGCCTTTCACCAGCTCTGAAGCAGTAAGCAGACGTGCCCAGCTCGACCCAAGGTATTATTTTTGCAAATATTTTTAGCACGTGCAAGGTCACAAAGAAATGCAAGTCAGAGATGTGGTTAGTCAATAGCCAGGTGAAGAACAATTAGATATCCAGATGTTAGCACCAGACTTATAACATTGGCTAATTCTTGCATTCTTAATGCATTTTGTGTCGTTTAAACTTCAACTAAATTTTGTATATTGTTATATGTTTGACTGCCTTCATTAGTTTAATGTGCATCATTTTGGTCTGAGCATCAACATTTCTCCTAAAAAATATCTTTGGATTTAGAAAGTCATCATCTTAAGTTAATTTTGGATCAATAACCTGAAACGTTGTGATATAACATTCAGAAGTCAAAACTTAGAGCTGTATTTCTGTTGTAGTTCGATGAATGCATTTATTTGCAATTTTAAGGAGCACTGGTTTACCATACGAAAAATAGCGCACAGTTGGTTTAACCTCAATTCTATGAATTCAGGACCAGAAATCGTCAGCAACACATACCTCTCGCTTTTCCTAAAGACCCTGCAGCACGAAGGTCTGTATACGAGTTTTGTGGCTTTCACTTTGTTGATTTCGTTTGTAGGGAAAACAATGCTCACTTCAAACAAGTGTCTTTGCTCCATATTGTCCATGTTGTATATATGTATCTGGACATTTACATTAGCGCCTTTTAAATACTTCACAAAAGCGCTGCCTATACTCAGTCTATATGGTGTTAAATGTCATTAAGAGCAGAAATGTCAGAAGTAAACAAAATAATGCACAGAAAACTAGAAGAATCATCACTGACATGCCCACACCCACACACATGTGGAATTGTGGATTGTGGAACCAACCAATGGTTTCCCATTTAATGTTGACAGATGGTATTGTGTTCAGAGTCTCTCACAAACTGCGTCGATAGTATGGAGTGACGAAAGGCAGTAGGGGCAGGTTACACCTACATTCAGCAGTCCCTCATTGGTGGAAGATGACACACATCTGGCTATACACCGAACCACAGTTTGCACGTAAAACAGACATTAGTCACTTGATGAATGGTAGATCAAAGAACCACCAGTGTCTGATCATTGAGATTACTCATAGTACCTGTGTTACTTCTCGTCCACCAACACTGACATACACTGACTTGACCATACATCGATAAGCCCATCAATTCTTGCAGAGCTGCACAGACCAAGATGGCAGGCAAGGAAAATACGTAAGATGTACAGAATCCACAGTAGAAACAAAGATTAAGTCCAGTATTTAAACTTGGCAACAATAAACTCAGACTAACATGTTAGAAATTACTGAGGGAAATTCTGCACTTAAGACAAAATAATCTGCCGAAATAATGCAGGTCAAACAATGACCGATGTGGTTGTTGACATGCGTAAAACTCGGTACTCCTGTTATTAAATTGCTGCACTATAATTATTACTGCATGGGGTATCTGTCCCACTTGAAATTCTTGGAATCGCCTAAGAAGCATGTGTAGTGTAGATTAGTTCAGGTGTACATAATAAGATTCTTATGATTGTGATTATTTTATATCAAGAGCTTATTATCATGACAACGAATTTTTCTGTAGTAATTGTGATTGTCAGTAAAGCTTACTGAAAACTGCATTTGTGAAATTGTGTTGAGTTGCACAGTATTGAATCAACATTTCGACTATTTAATAATTCTAATGTATAATGAGGCTGACAATATTTTAATAAAGTTTTTCCTTCCTGACAGGTTACTCTGTGTTCGTTGTAAATGGGGTTCTACCTGACTGCGAAGCTGAGCAACGTCTGGCACTTATTCCTGCCGAAAAACTCGCCCCTCTGAGGACATCCAATTCAAAATCTACTGTCAAAAACGATCATCTCGACAAAGACCTCGAACGGGCAATTGAAGAAAGTAAACAAATTCATGAAGGTAAAGTCGCCTGTGCTCAAAATGCCAAACAGTTACTTCACCCATGTATTATGGCCTACTCACTAAAATAAACTGATCACTTCTGTGAGTCAAATTCTTCAGAGGAAGTCACTTGGTTATTTATGATGGAATTCTATTGACATAGTCCTCAGATGCTGTCTCTATCTTGGGTTTTAGGATTGCTTAGTGAATTGTAAAGTGCTAACATGTCACTTGCAATCCGGCAATAAAGCATCCCTTCTCTATGTTTCTGTTTGTCTAAGAGAAACATAGTCTATAGCTCTGTTTACCTTGATTCCTCATCTTTTGATCCTTGGGACATTGTGGTAACTGAACGTGGTAACTGCTAAAGTCCTAAGTACTGGAAAATTGGTCAGCATTATGACTTCCTACTCTTATATGTAAGATTTCACCATAGATGTACTGATATGTAAGGAATCAAATATTTATTAAATGATTTATTAATTTATATTACATGTTTGTTTCGAAATTTCTGCTTCATATGCGCCCTAGCCAACTCAGCTATAATGAGTACTTTGACCGTACACTGTTGGTGGGAAGATAAGACGGTGAGGAAGCAGACAGGCTACCCGCCATCATAAGCTGAGGCTAAGAAACTGAAGTCACTAACACTTCGTACCCATGGCTACCTCAGACTTGCTTAACACTTTAACGATGAGTTGCATTAGTTTCCTAGTCACTTTTAGTACAAGCTCATCGTTAAAGTGTTAACTTAAGGGACTGCTTTTCTTTTTTCTTATATTTAGTTCGTTGCTATAAAGCCTTGCTTAGAATGTAAATAGGAGAATTTATTTATGAGTTGCGCAGTATGGTCTTAAGGTGTTCTAAAGTTGTTTACCATCTTATAGGAGAACGAATAAACTTGTTTGTTAGGACATCATAAGAGCTAAATGCTTTTAATCAATTTTAGTAAATGCTAATCACATTAAAAAAGCCAACTTTGCAAAGTTGTCACATAGAGGAATGAATGTACAACCAATGACTGGAAATAGCTTGTAATAAAAGAATTGCATGGTCAGGTTCTGGATGACATTACATCAGACTGTTAATATTTCATATTGACATTTCAGGTGCCTGTTCATCATCATCTTCCCAATCTGTTCCAGCCATTCCGACTCCTAGCATTGACGAAATACGGAAGCTGAGGCTAAAGTTCCTTGAGAAGAAGGATGGACCGTAATTGGCATCGTAGCCATTTATAGTAAAACTTCTGTATAGAAGTTCAAGGGACCAGCATCAACTGTTCGACATGTCCGGGGTTCAAAACAAGCAAAATTTTCATGTCAACCCCTAAGGTGTGAACTAAAGCCAGCATAACCTCGTTATACATGTACAATATGTACTGCAAATACGTTTTTAGTGATCATGATCTGGTGTAAAAAATTCTGTGTATTTTAAAATAAAAGATAATAGTTGAAAACTTTATACATGTATTTAATTTATAACTGAAAAACTTTTTAACATGGCATAACATTACAAACCTGAAATGGGAGTTGTTATAGTTTCTAAAAATGGAATGTTGACTAAAATTTATCATAGAATTCACATTAGGTCTGCGTTAAGAACATCGTGTTTCTGTTCAATCATATATCCATATATTGAATGCTGAACGTTCCCCAAACACTTTGCAAGGCTGTCAATTGCAGTAACTAGTTTATTTCGCAGGGGTGCTCTATCAAAATAAAACGGGCTTATATTGCATTTGCCGTTTACTATTCAGAACAGTGTGTATTCTTTGTCATCTGAAAACATTTGTTTTATATCTATATTTTAAAAAATATGCACTTTTATCAGAGATCGTAATGAAGCCAAAGTTCATGTATATGTGTAGGCTTATGTGTAGCAGAGTCATTCTTTGGAATGCTTGTCTTTCCAAGGTTTCAGCATTTAGGTCAGTAAAATGAGACCACTGTGTGAGTGAGAGTACATGTAACCTTAATTGACTGACCTCCTCCCAGTGACACTGACATAAATGTGCATCAATCTTTGTCTTGTGTCTGGAGTCAGTCAGGAGTTGAAGTCAGCTAAAACTAAGCCAAGAGCATCAATTCACAGTGGCATCGTTACTTTGATATACCAGTTAGCTAATAGTTCAGAATATGCAGAACTTTGATATTTGCATGTCCAATCAAACAGCTTTATGCTTATGTGTGTTTGCATTGGTTGTGGCCAATCTATCGACTTAAGTAAGTATATTCTTTATTTTATATGAGAGTATTTAGGAAGGTGAACAATCAATCGAGCAGCAGCGTCGAAAACAGATTCATTCGTAAATTTATATAGACGGACCTTGGGAAGACCAATAAGGGAATTGCAATGATCAATTCTGGAACAGACGAATGTGTGGACAATGGATGTCATGGGAGAATAACATTTTATACATTTTAAATTAAAACAAGGTAAGGTTAACACTTTAACAATGAGCTGCATTGGTTTCCCAGTCACTTAGTAATTAGTACACTCTCGTTGTTAAAGTGTTAAATAAATGTTGGGCATGAGTTGCATAGCAAATTTGCCATGATACTCAGTCATTTAATAGAATTTGTTCTTAAGCATATACCTTCTAATTGATTGCAATTCAAAACAAGTTGGTTGAGCCTGTATTGAAACAAGATGTATTGTAGTGTCATCTGATTGAAATATTGTATATATTTTAGATGTAAAGAAGCAACTGATATTTAATTATTATATTTTATACATGTATTGTACTAATATTTCATGGAGAGAATGTGTAGCAGAGATATCTAATCTACTGGGATACTCTGAGTGATTGATTAATTATTCTAACCCAAAAGAATTCTGTAGCACCACTAAGTAGTGTGCCTCAGATAACCATGACTTTCAATACACAAAAGTCCAAGTTCATTTAGACGAGAAGGGTCTTCCATTTAAGACATCCGCAAAGACGGGTCGTCGTCAAAGTGCAGATAAAGAAGGGATGTTATGCCCAATGCAGATTTGCCATCTAAACTTGGTAAACTTACTTATTTCAGTTAGCACAGTTTGTTGTTTAAACACCAACTTCATTTGACAGTCTGTGTTGCGTTGGATCATCATTAATGGAATTTGCTGGAGCCAGCTTAAGATATTGCCATGCCTTGTGGGTCGGTAGCTACCGCGGCTTGTGTCATTATTATTATAACATTGATCAACACAACACGGCGCCATATATCAGATGATTCAGATCGTCCCAATCCGTAGCAAAGTTAGTCCTGCATGGAGTGAGAACATCTGTGAAATTATAATGCCAAATGCAGGCAAGGGAGGGAGGCGTTCAAATAAGATACTTAATTATTTTTGGACGTCCTGTACAGACGACCCCAAGTCAAGAACCGAAATTAAGAACTGAGACAGGAACACCAGCAGAATGATAATAGTCAGAGCTTGCGGTTTACGGGTTCAACCCCCAGATAGGGCTAAGTAATTGCCGAAATTTTTAAAATTATTTTTATCTAAGTGCGATGACCATATCCAGTGGAAACCCCAAATTGTTTCCTGGCTATGCCCTTGAGACCAAGCATGTAACAATGCACAACTTGCCTATATCTGACTTCCACGCAGTTTTAACTCACTCCTTAACTTACACCAGCCTGTATGGATTTACCTACGATACTGCATGGACTCATTTACCTGGGGCCTTCTCATTAGATCTTAGTACATGTTCCTATAGAGCCGTGGTATAAA